>JAIZAY010000260.1:0-68537 GCA_029531755.1 Holothuria leucospilota
CTTAACATACTAAGATGGCTGGGTAACTTTATTGTCAAACTCATGAATAATTGTTAACCTAAACTTTCAAATTTCCAGGGATGGGACATTTGTATCTTTTGTAATATTCAAGACTTCTTGGAAGAAAAGCTAAATTGCAAGATTTTATTGGTAAAACTGAATGGTTTACAATGATAAAAGCTATCTTCTGTGTCATGTTTATGTAATGTATACATAATATTGCAATTAAGTCCATTAAATACATTAATTGGTGTCTTGATTGTTATTTCAGTGTACTGGGGTCCCCACTATGGTGTACGTTATGAACTGAATCTACAGTCCTGTCTCTGGGAGGTAAGTGTCTTACTTTACAAGTCTTTTACCTAGCAATGTTAATATGTGTAGTTGACTTTTTTACTATGATCACGTGAGTACGGCATAAAGATGTCAAAAATGAAAATAAATGCTTTTGTGTTCAAACAAAATGAAAGATAATGACAGAAAATATTTTTCAGAGAAATATGCACGTAGGTTTAAAACACGAATTACCCATTATATCGTTTGCTAGTTTGATTCTTAAAAGCGGTAGGTACAATTTATACAAATTTAAACATTATTTTGATGATGGGACCAGGATATATAGTAACAAGTTTAAAAATAGATATTATTGGACTAAATGGGTTTAAAAACGATACCGTTGTTACGCTATAGACAGTGTAAACCCAGGAAAATTTGTAAACTATGAGATGTGTTGTTGTGTTGTTAATACAAAAGTATTAAAAGGCAATGAAGAGGTGGGCTGATCTAAATTTCATTTGCTGTAATTGTCAGTGACTGGTCACTATCATCATAAATATTCATGTGAGACGAGTTCAGCAGCTAACAAGAGAAAAAAATAATTTACTAAGTGTACATACGAATTCAGTAATACTGTTTTAATTTGTCTGTCTTCACCAAAGCAGTGTAAATTACTTTGTACCGCCACAGCTAACACCTTTAAGTAGGGGTAAAAAGTTCTGTCATTCTAGTATACCATGTTTATAAAACGTGTCATGATTTTTAAATTGCGAATAAATTAATTTTGCCAAATAATATCTGTCCCCAGTGAGTTGTTCAAGTAGTAAAACTAACAACTCCCTGCTGTACCTAAACATACTGCAGGAATTATTTAGTCACTGATGTTCTACAGTTGTATACAGTCCTTTAATCATCACAGCTTGACAGGTGGGTTGTTTTTACAGACATTCTTTTCATTGTCTGATGAGCTATCAGTGTCACGTGATTGATCTGTCAATCAAACTGCTAGTAGTGTGCCTAAACAGCATCAAGCAGTGGTCTCAATATTGCTGACCAAAACACTCAGTACACACTGTATACAAAGGAAACGGTGTGACAATGTAAATACTTTGGTTTATTCAATTATGATGTAATTAAAGGCCTGTTTGGTGTGGTATATCGAAAGCACAGTAAATATTCATTTCATAGAAAGATGTGGATATTGTTGACTAGAATTATAATACAAAATTCAGGTTACGTCTTTGCCAGTTAAACCCCCCAAAAAATAATATGAATATTGATTTATCACCCATACGCATGAGTAATTTACTTTTCTCGGTACAACTCAAAACTCCCCATGCAAAAGAGTGTTATTAGTGCAAGCCACAGTAAACAGTTCCTCATTTCTGGTGTTTTATGAGATTGACACGATCCTTATAGGCCAATCCATTTACATTCGGCATAGGCAGAATCCTCGGGGTGGGGGTATATCCCCACTTTTTGAAAAAAAATGCTCCATGTGACTTAAGCTTTTCCACACTGTAAGTCTAGCCTCAAGGGCCCATTATACACCATTTTTTTATTCACGCGAATTTCAGCTAAAGTTGATATCGGCTGGACTGTTTTCATCTGCCATGAAGACAGCTGATTCTTTCTCAAAATTGATTATTGGATTACGAATCCTTTAAGTGGGTTTAAAGTTCTATGACAATCTCAACAGCTCGTCAGGTGGAATGTTTTTACTGTCAATATAACTGCTAGTCAGTGCATTACCCAGACGAAAATAATTCCTGGCTTTTAAGAAGAAGTCAAGAAAACCCTGGTTTTTCCTGGATTTCCCACTTTGGTTCCTGCCTCAGGTAGCCAGGAAAAGGCAAGATTTTGAAAATACTGCCTTCTCTTTGCTTTTCCTGCCTCAATGATTCCACTCTTGGCAGGAAAAGTGTGGATAACTATGCCTGGCCTTGACAGGAAAAGCCAGGATTTTGAATGTCTAGCCTTTTCCTGCCTTGGCCCAGGCTCATCAAGTCCACACTAGGCAGGAAAAGTGAGGGCAGCTATCTCCTTGCTTGGCAGGAAAAGCCAGGGTTTTGAAAGTTCAGCCTTTTCCTGGCTTCCTCCTGCCTCACTTAGTCCATTTAATGCAAGGATTTACACTCCCTTGGCTTTGCAGGAAATGTCAGGATTTTGAGAGTTCAGCCTTTTCCTGACTTCATCCTGCCTCACTTAGTCCATTTAATACAAGGATTTACACTCCCCTGGCTTTGCTGGGAAAGCTAGGGTTTGGGAGTCCAATATATTTTTAGAAAATTATTATAATTAGGAATATGTAGTGTCAGAACAAAATGAAGGTACCAAGACTTATGCATACCATATGAAGGGCACAAAGTTTCATGTAAGGAATATATCAGGACTTGAAGTATAACATTAAAAGAAATGAAATGAAAATGAGGGTGCCACGACCTTTTTCTCCAGTTGTGGCTCACTGGCTTGTTTCCCCTATTCCATTGCTTACAAAACTGGAAAACAACCCCTGGAAGATGGATCACTTAAAATGGCCCCTGGCCCCAAGTATACATGCCTGTGTACTAGGGCTTTAGCCAGCATGGTGATATCAGGGAGTCCAAACAGTAAATTCTAGTGAAGTTTGTGTATTAAAATGTATTATACATATGGGGCAATCCAAAATTTTGGGAGTCCAAATGACTCCTGGACTGCTCTCTGGCTTAAGCCTTGACTGAGTGCGTACCAGGGACCACTTTTTAACAAGAGCCCAATGGGCACTATGATTCCTTGCGGAATGTAATAGCACTGAGCCATGAGCATACAAACAAAATATGGGCTAATGTAATTTTGCCTGTAACTCTGATGACTGCTACATGATCTTTAAAGTTGTTGGCACTGAATGCTGACTTCATCTACCCAGTTTCCCACACCTTGAACTCAAAATGACCTCTGATAACCTCCAAATGGCCCCAGTGACCCCAGATGACCTTTGACCACCAAAAACAATAGGATCAATCTTCTTACCCTAACACATCCACATACCAAGTATGATATCTATCCAAGCTTCCTAACTTAAGATATTGTGTTAACAACAAGTATTCAATGGTTGACCCCCAGTGAACCCAGATGACCTTTGACCTCCACCAAAAGCAATAGCATTCACCTTCTCATCATACTGCATCAACATACCAAGTATGAAATCTATCCAAGCTTCCTACCTTGAGATATTGTAATAACAAGGTTTTTGACCCCAGGTGACCTTTGACCTCCACCAAAATGATATGGCACACCTTACTATGGTGGATCTATATATTAAGTATGAAATCTATCCAAGCTTCCTACCTTGAGATATTGTGTAAACGAAGTTTCCAGTTTTTGACCCTTGGTGACCCCAGATGACCTTTGACCTAAACCAAAACAATAGCCTTCATCTTCCCACCATAACCCATCTACATACTAAGTATGGAATCTATCCAAGCTTCTTAACTTGAGATATTGTGTTAACAACTTTTTTTCAGTGTTTGACTGCTGGTGACCCCAGATGACCTTTGACCTCCACTAAAAGCAATAGCATTCATCTTCTCACCATAACACATCCATCTAAGCTTCCTTGTTACTATGGTGATCACATTTTTAACCAATTTCTTCTGACTGCTGAATGTAAATAGGGTGTAGCCTATGTGCATTCTGAGACTTGATGCAATACACAATGTAAAACCCCATTTAGCCTATCCAAACATGTCACAACCAAAGCTAGGCCTAGTTTATATGACCAAAAAATTCACATCAAATGGAGTTTTCAAGTTTTGGCTACATGTTCTCTACAGTACTAACAATATGGGCCTATGGGATCCCCAAGTGTGCAAAATATTTCCCAAATAATTTTGACACAGCTAGCCAAATTGAAAGAGAAATAAAAAATGTTATGAAATAGCCTAGGCCTAGGCTAGGCTAGGCTAGGCTTTCATAACTCAACTGCTGTTACCATTAACAATTTTGTGTTGCCTAAGTTAGGGCTACCTCTAAAACCGAGATTTTATTCCCGAAATTTTAAGCGTTGGCTAAGTTAGTGTTTTAAAAGTCGCCAAAACATATACTGCTGAAAATCATTGCCTACATTGTGTGCTGAATTGTAGGCCTATGCCTATTCACCCAAGCTGTAACGTAACGTAGCCTAAGGCCTAACGTTAATAACGATCTTGAGAGGTATGAAGAAAAAAATTTGACATAAAAACCCCAAAATGTTTCAGACACATGTGAAGAAGAGTCTCACCAGTTAATCACAATATTACCTTGAGCTCGTTTTTCGTTATTTTTTGGCACGAAGCCCATCACGTTAGGCTAGGCTACCTTATTACAGGTGGTGAAATTAACATTAACGTTAGGTTTTTCGCTATCCTAACGTGTAGGCCTAGGCTATTACATAATGAGGGTAAACGCACTCGTATCTCCATTCAAGAATTTAAAACAAGATGATGTTTCTCCCAAATCTGGCAAGCAGTTAGAAATTCCTTTCCCTGTCCACACTGTTTGCTGATTTGGTGCGACATCTTACCGTGCTCTAGAAGGGTAGGAAAATTGTAATAGTAAGTTTCCTTCACTCGATCGACGCTGCGTGCCCCAGCGATGCATTGTTTTGGCATCGCACACTGTACTATACTGCACTGCAGTGTCATATTATAGTACAGCATTGAGTGACGTCATACTGAAAAGTTTCAATGGTAAAGCCACTGCACGGACTTCAATACAAGAAGTCCATGTAAATACAAGAAGTCCGTGGGCAAAGCCGACTCATAGGAGCTCGTACCTGTGCTTCCACAACTAAAAAGGGAATTCCGTAAAATGCTTGGTTGTTTCCTAAAATTTGCTACAAAGATTCCTGCGTTATATTTGTATTGGTAGGGAAAAAGCTGTAATCCGTTTGTCTTGACTTATACACAGTACTTCAAACGATCGGATTTTCTTGAGTTTTTGCCCGAGAAGGAAAGAAAGTTTCCGAATTACAAGAAAAGTGGAACACATGGTCCGTGGAAGACAACGTGGTATGTAATCACGGACTTCCATATTGAAGTCCGTGTATGTTATGAACTATCTGTGATGATTGTTCTTAGTGTGTACGTAAACTGCATTGGCAAGTTTCCGAAGGGCGCGCAACAAGCCAAGTAAAATTAACTATTGTTTCAACGTACGTAGACGTACGTGTATAGGTAATTGTGTACATCGTTTCAACCATCTGGCCGTAGCGTGAACGGACGAATGTGCAGCACAGCGCAGGCGCAGTAAGTACATAAAGTATATACTGTATTGAATATCATTGTAGGCTAGGTGTGGACGTACCGCGCCGCACGTACCGCGCTTGATATATAGCGTGGCAGTAAAGTTTTAGGCTAAATCTGTAAAGTTCAAGTTGAGGAAATTAAAAGAATCCCGAAGTTGACTTGATGGCAGAATCGGACTCTGAGCTATAGGGGTAACCAGGTAAAACTTTTGTTAGAACATGTAGCTAATTCTTTGAAATATTTAGTTCAGGATTCGACCTTTTCGGGAAGGCTAAGTAACGTTAACTTAAGGATAGTCATCAGTAACGTTAGGCCTATAGTAAAGGACTGTGGTTTGCCGAGCGGGTGATCGGGTGTCTGCATAATGGATGAAATTGACTTACTTCTCGCAGAACATTCTGGACGTAAAATCTTAATTTACCACCATTATTTTTCTTCTCCAGATCTAACAGGAGTATTACAGTTGTTTTTTACCACTGATATCTTCTGGAAAGAGCCAAAAATTTGAAATGAAATCAGCAACTTTTTCGCGCCTAAAATTTGCTGAATGACTACGAACGGAACTTTGTTTACATCAGTATGCTAATAGCTACATTTTTACGTCAGTATGGACTATTTGCAGAGGAAATAGCCAGTATATGTATAGGAACTACAGTAATCAAAATGTTGTATGCGACGTCACAGCGTTACGCACGTACACGGCAAGGACATTAACAAATAATTTCGAACAGCTAGGCCTACAGGCTACAGTGAATTTTACGAAGTGACCAAGTTGGCGATTTTCATTTCAAATTTTCGGATGTTTTCAGAGGTTTCACGTGATCAAAAATAACATCAGTACTAGTGTAAGATTTGGAAAGGAAACGTTATGGTAGTAAATTAAAACTTTAGGCCATAGCTTTGCTAAAACAAGAAAATCAATTTCGACCAGCACGTGTTGGTCGAAGAGCCAGGGTTTCAGTGGGTCGTTGTAAGGACCGTGCAGGCCAACAGTAGGCTAGGCCTAGCCTACGCGTATATATGGAGCTAGGCCTATTGGCGACCGGCTATTAAAGCCTAGGCCTACATCGTGTGCCTAGGCTTTAATGAGGGACTAGTCTAGGCCCTAACGTTGGGCCTAGCCTTATTTAAAGTAAGTTGACTGCCATATTTCAATGCCTAGCAACTGCTTACTGAAAAGTGTAAGGCCTACTAGGCCTAGGCTAATTAGGCTAGTTAGCCTAGGCCTAGGCTAAAGGTAGGGCCTAGCCTAACATACATAGGCCTAGTAGGCCGAGGCTAACGTTAGGCTAGGCCTAAAATATTAGGCTTAACTGCAATCTGTTAGCCTAGGCCTAGTTTTTTTTTTTTTGGCATAGGCCTAGCCTAAGGGTGTCAAGGTGGAATTTTCTTAGCCTACGCCTGTAGTTAGGCCCAGACCAAGGTTCTGTTTTGTTTTTTTGTTTGTTTTTTTTTGTTGTTGTTGTTGTTTCTTAGGCCTGTTTATTGAATTAAAATTAGGCCCTAGGCTATGATATTATTATTAGCCTCAAGGCTAGGCCTAGGCTATGTAAGCCTAGGCCTAGGCTAAGCCTATAATTTGGGAATGCACTCTGGACAAGTTCCCTGTCTTAGCCAAAGTTCTAGGCCCTAGTGCACTTTCTTTCACTTTACTTTGTAACTGCCTAGGCTAGGCCATATTCAGTTGAAATTGTAACTGCACTTGAAAGAAACAAATAAATGATAGGCCTAGGCAAATGAAATTGGTAATCGCAAAAGTCTTAACTTTTCCATTATCTTTTTGTTCAGTTTATGTTTAACTTGCCTTGCTCACTGTTCTTGCCAAGGCCTAGGTCTTAAATGTTATAATATGCCTAACTTGACTGTGAATTTCTGTAAAACAAAGCTTAGGCCAGATGTTGGTTTTGCCTAACATTAGTCTTACCTCTAATATTTGCAGGCCTATGTAGCCAAGGCCTAGCATGCAGTGACCAAGCCAATGTAGCTTAGCTGCTAGCCATTTTTGTGAGTCATAATTGAGCCCTGACATTAGGCAAGTCAGGTCAACAAGCCGTAGCATAGGCCAACTAGCACACATCAGTTGGGCAAGCCTAGCCAAGGCTAGGCCTTGAATGGGACATTGTGCTAATTGTATGCTACACTGTTTTATAATATTCTGTGGTATGGAGCAGGTTCTACAGTGAACATACTATAGTTCATTGTCATCTTCAAGGACTTTGTCAGCGATAGGTCTAAACTTTGAAGACCATAACATCAAGTTTGATTTTTTTCTCTCTCTCTCTTCTGACTTTAGGGTAGCCTACCAGAGCCAGGCTTTTCTTCCTTTCTCTGGCATAGGCTATATAGCATAGGCCTGGGGAATACCTACTAGACTGAAGGTTCAAAAGATGGAAGGTTTGCAAGAGTGAAGATCTACTTGAGTGACAATCTACTGCAGATAAGGATTGGAGGTAGATACAAATAAATAAGGTTAAAATTTAAGGTAAGGATCAGCCTCAAGCAGGTTAGTGTTAGTATCAGGATTGTTGTTAGTGTTAGGATTTAGTTTGGAACTATGATCTTTGGTCTAGTGAATCTCCAATCTAAAGAACCCAGCCCCTAGGCCTATAAATGTTTGAATAACTCTTAGGCTTGTGGTTTCAATGATAAGAGAAATACATTCACATGATGGTGTGTATGTGTATGCAGGGTTTCTGCCAAAGGGGGAAAGGGGGATTTGTTCCCCCCCTTTCCAGAAGAAGTTGGATAAACCCCCCCTTTCATTTCCATAAAAATTAAAAAAATTGTCCATATCTTGGTTTCTTACTTAAGAAGCGGACGGACACCTTTGCAGCAATATTTGGACTTTCATAAGTAAATGGCCTTTAAACTAAACCCTTCAAAATGCACCTTATAGGGGTCTTGGAGAAAGCTTTTGTCCCCATGAACCCAATTGTAACTTTAGCCAGGGACGGCATCAATTTGGACTAGGGGTTTAGGAGCAATTAATCCCCCCTTTTTTGCATTTCTGGCAGAATCTCTGGTATGGATATGTGTTAGAGCTTGTGACCCTCAACTTGTAAACATGGTACCTCAGGTAGGAAGACTGACAGTTATCATACATGGTACAATAGATGCCCCATATTGAGAGGAAAAACCCTATTGCTGTTTGTGGATCGAGGTCAAAGGTCATCTGTTTCACCAGGGGTCTAACTGTGAAAATGCTAACATGATATTTCAAGTTAGAAAGCTTAGATAGATTTCATACCTGGTATATGTGAATACCTTATAGTGAGAGTAAGATCAGTATCTTTTTTGGTGGAGGTCAAAGCTGGTCATCAGGGGTCATCATCTCCGCAGGTCAAAATCTGAATACCTTGTTAACAAGGTATTTTAAGGTAGAAAGCTTGGATAGATTTCATACCAGGTATGTGGATACCTCATGGTTAGAAAAAGATCTGCACATTTTTGGTAGAGGTCATCTGGGGTCACTGGAGGTCAAACTCTGAAAAACCTTCTTAACATTATATTTCAAGGTAGAAAGCTTCAGTTGATGTCATACTTTAGTTTGTGGACACCTCATGGTGAGAGGAAGATCTGGATATATTTCCTGGTGGAGATTAAAGGTCATCTGGGGCCAGGTCAAATCCTGAATTCACCTTAACACAATATTTCGAGGAAGAAAGTTTGCATGGATTCATACCTCGTACATGTGGATGCTCTGTGGTTTGAGATAGAATTGTGTCATTCTGGGGGTTAAAGGTCATGTGGGTTATTAGCACAGGTCATGGCTATGCTTGAATTCACTTTTACTGTGTTTCACTCCTGTATCATTATAATACGGCACATACTGTGTTACCGTGTAAGGTAGCCTTCTGTTCATATACTAAAGTCACACAAGTAATCAACTGTTGCATGATGTTGCAATTAACTGAAATGAGCAAGTTTCAGATGGAGGGCCTGGCTGATCAAGGACCCTCAATTTTAAACTGGGACCAGCACACGACTGTATGCATGGGTTTGAGGACCTTAAGGGGAGAAAATCTAATGGAAGCCCTGATGGTCCAAGTGAGTTGATATATGATTATCTGCTCTGAAATGTGCAGGTGGTATTTACTTGAACATACCCTGTTTCAATTAAGTCCTGCTTTAGAAACAAAAAACAAAAAAAAACTTAGCTCATGTTAGTGTTCTCATGACAACTGTCAATGATGAATTCAATGATACCAAATTTTGTTTTTGTTTATTGTGCCAGGTTCTGCATTGTGTCCACAAATGTTACGAGTGTGTCAATTATTACCATATGATGGAGCAACTTGGATACATGATGACAACTTGTACCAAAGCAGGATTCACAATTCCTGACGGAGGTGATGTGAGTACAAATTTCAATTTCCGAAGAAAAGCAAAAGCCTCTGCAGTTTTAAGTGGTCCATCACTTTACAGCACAGTGACTTTCTTTTGGGAGGGGGGGGGGGTGAGGCGGGTGAAGGGGAGGAGTTTAGGCCCCAGATTTTATAATCCCTTCCCAACTTAAAGGGATTTGCCAGTGACGAAAAATGATGACTTCAAAAAATGCAGAAAATTTTTCTCTTTTAGGAGGTGAAACCACATCTCAATAGCTTGGAGCATTTGGAAGATGCTAATTTTCAAAGAAATGCAATTTTTTCTCAAGATAAAGTGCATTGTGGGAAATCTGTGATGTCATCACAGCATATTAATTTGACAAAGCATTGAATTTCTTTATGAAATTGACACTGTGGTAGGGAATATTTAGCAACTTTGTTATGCTGTACATATGGTGTAGATTTATGCTAAACTTACATGGAAAGATATTCAAACATTCCAACAGTATCAAATTGTAAGGACAACAGGACATTCAGTTATAAAGCAAAACAAAAGAAATTTGAGGCAATGTGCCCAGTTTACATAACATTCTGTGACCTTGATGAGCACTGGAGGTATTTTTTGACAAAAATAAGTAGTCTTTAATATTAGATAACTTGAGTTTGGAAAAGAGTACTGCTACAGTGCGGGGTTCAAAGGGTATGAACAGAATTTTTTTTTCTCTTTCACATGGAACCCTTGTGAAAAGCCACTGAAAAATGCCTTTAAACAATAACTTCAAATGCAGTGCATTGTAATATATTCTGGATGTGACTGTGTTAATGTTACAAATTTGAATTCTGATCTGTTTAATGCATAACAAAATAGTATTTGAAGGTAAAAGAATGATGCTTCATTCTTATGCCCTGGAGTTTATAACTACCCTGGCAGAGTTTCTGGGAGAGTGTATTAGGAACTTTCGATCCCCCCCGCTTCCAACTGCATCATTTCCCAAAAGTGGTCCTTGCCAACTATCAGCAATGTAGGACTTGCACAGTTACTGCAGAATACCTTTGCCCAATAAAATGGCAGAAGAAAGTTGCAAAGACTCTTAATGATGCAGTCTATACTCTAGTGGAATTATGCTGGCTTGGTTATAAAGTCTGAATAGGCTCAAATTGTTGGAGCAGAGGCTATAGAGTTTTACTTAATTTTAAGGTCTCAACAATGTGAATTTTCTTGCCTGATTTCTTGTGGTCAGGTGTTTAATATAATCCCAAAGTTAAGTGCCTTCATATTCCATATTAAAGTTCAAAATCTTTACATCTTGACTGTGGTTTATAAATCTTTTTGAACTACAGATATGATGGATTGATCTGTCCCCATGTGACTAAAAGTGGACTTCTCTCTTTGGTTCCTTTGCCCCATGTGGAAGTGCAGACATATTCACTCTTCAGGCCTGGTCTGTTTTAAAGTCTGGTACCCTTGGAGAAGACCAGCTTCCACCCAAGTTGGTGAGGGGCCATGTAAACAGGTACCTTTTATGGTTTATGCATTTATGGTTAACATGCATGCACAAATTATGGGCAAAAGCCCATTAGACCAAAGATCCAGTAGTCTGCATGTCCATTACACTGAAATCTATTAGGAATGATCAACATAGTGAACTTAGTCCAGTGAGCCTTTTGTCTAGTGGACTTGTATTATAAGGAACATGAAAAGCTGAAAAATGTCATTTGCATCAGCATAGGTCAGAGGATGAAACAAAAATATACATTGGGGGAGCATCAAAATTTTTAGAGATGCACAGAAGAGTCCACATACAAATCCAAAGTGCAGTTGCATGGAAAAGTTCAGGACTAAAATCTAATGATGTGGGCATTAAAAGATGTTTCACTGGCCAGGACAGCTAAATATTAGTCACAGTTTTTTGATAAACACAAAAGCATGTAGGTCACAATCAACGTGTTACTCCAGATTTATTAGCCGCTCTCATATTGGTCTTGTGCATATCACAGTTAGTCTTACAACCCTGTTTATTGTCCAGTACTGAAATTTCAGCAGGTTGCACAGACATTATTCTTTGGAAAGAGTCAACAAGCAACTTTCTAGCTTACTATAGGAAGCTCTACTTTTGGAGCTCTTGTGACATCATCAATTCCACTAAATACAAAAGGATTCTGGAATTTCCTTTTCACATGCTGACTGAGAATATAATTACACATCCACAGAAAACAGAGCACCACAAGTGTGTACCATTGTGCTCATCGTGGAACTCTCTGGGGTGCCAGTTGCAAGAAAGAATTATTTCCTCACTTTTCTTGAAATTTGTGACTTTCTCCTAGAGTTTGTCTTGCATTTTGGAGACTTTTGGCAACATGTTGGCTGGATCTGTGTGCCATTGTCTAAAAGATGGTGTCATTATTCGGAAGAGTTGTTACCCTGAAGGGTGGTTATTCCAAATATAACATTAGGACAGCTACTCTGAAGGGTCCTTATTGGAAATTAAAAATAAGGGTTGTTTAATTAAAAGGGGTAGGCAGTAGCATTCCCATTGACATCCTCAATGTTGTTTTTCGGTGTCCCCTATGTTCACTTTTCTTTCCTCTCGGTTAAACTAAAATGATTTCCTATGAACTTCCGTTAAGTTCGAACCATAAGTTAAAAAAAGGTCCCCTAAGTTCAAGAGTTTGCACCTTCTAAGTTAATTGGTTTGAAAATCCTTAGCAGGGATGATTCCAGGATTTCACAAGTGGGGAGGAGGGCGGTGGGTAACTCAACTAACACAAAAGTTTGCACCAGTGGGCGCCAAATGTCAATAGGTGAAGGGGTCGAGGTTCTAGGGGAAAAAACATGATGAAAATAAGGCATGATGTAAATGGTATTTCCTGGGATCTGGCATTCAAAATAAGCATGAATATTATGCAGCAGCTCTGAGGTCATCTCACAGAAAGTGGTGCGGAAAAAGAGGGAGCTGAAGGCAGAGAGGCCCCGTCTGAATTGTACTACTCTCTCTTTTCGGAATATTAAACTAACTTCGGGATAGGACCCTTATGTTCAATTCCAAATAACAACCCTTTGGAATAATGTCCTAATAAGGAGTGACAACTCTTATCCTCATTTCGGAAAAAGGACCCTTTGGAATAACAATCCTTCAGAGTAAAGACCCTTTGGGATACCAAACAACAATCCGGAATATACCAAAAATTTTATTCAATGGTAAGCTTTTGTAATTGCAGTAACATCCCCAAAATTATAAATAATCTAGTACGGTACATTGGTTATCATGTAAGAAGCCACCTAGAGCAATAGGTCTGCAGTGTTTGTCCCAGATTTAATTATGCTCATCTCATCAAATTCCCCCAAACTCACTGGTTAGTGGAATAGGTTTCACCAGACGAGTTTCAGAAGGTGTGAGGAAAATCTAAGGTTCTAGGTGCCCTCAGTTGGTAGGGGCCATGGTATTATTAGTTTTTTTTGCCATATGGTTATTGCAGGCAGTAATGGTATAGATATGTCAATAGAAGGTATGTGAGGAGCAAAATAGTCTTGTAAAGCTCAAAACTGAATACAGGTGTGTTTCTCATTGTAATTTTTGCATGCCCTGTTTTACAAGATCACCTTTCTTCATATCTGTGTAATAAATCTACACATTTTCATAGTAATAACTCTGAATTACTGAGCATTTGAAAATCTAGTTTTCTTTTGTGCGTATGTATTCATTCTCAATTTCTTTATATATTTGCAGCAGGCAAGTTAAATGCAAGGTTGACCATGGCACAGCCTGTGAATCTTGATGGTGAAGGATTGAGTGCAGAGCATGGCAAGCATAAGGAATCAGTGACACAGAATTGCAAGGAAGATTTTTTAAGAAAGAATGTCAGGTTTGGAAGAACAATTCAGTTAAAAAGAGGATTGTCGCACACTAGACACTACAGATGACCATATCAGCAAGCAAATTAAAGTCCATAACAAGTATACAAGGCTTATTTGAGACAAAGCTGGCAAGAGGCATGATAAAAGTCTGGCAGTGAAATTTAGTGTGCAAGGATAATATTAGGTTTACTAAGACAAAGTTTGGGTTATAAGAGATTTAGTGGGCAATAAATGATTGTAGGTGATGTACATGTATACAAAACGAAGCTTAACATAGGTGAAGATCATCAGTAAATGATTCAGGGTGGCAAGGAGAGTGTAAAGATATCCACAAAAATGATCTGGCAAGATGGTCTGTCATAGAAACATGCTCATATGTATGTGATCTTGAGAGAGAGAGAAAAAACAAGATTGCCTTTATTATGTAAGAGTAGATGCATGAGCAGTTAGTTTCCATGCGTATATAGGCATGGATTTGAGCAAGTCTAAAAGTGTAAGGAATCATGTAAGATTTTTTGCATAGTAGTTCTTACATGATTCTTGCCTGCATGTTCTGTCTTACATGATCCTTGCCTATTCTTTATGTTATTCTTGTCTACTAAAGTCTTACATAATCCTTACCTACTTAAGATCTTGCTGCAAGATTATGTAAGGTCAGTATTGATAGTTACCAAAACATTTAAATGATCTGTACAATGTACATAACTTTCTGACAGGAATGTTAAACTACTTGCATGCATTTTAACAGAACATGATGCTTTAAGGATTAAATTAGTGCTGGTTGTTGGAGAAACCCAACTTTCAGCAACTGAAGAATGTTGTACACAAAACTAATGTAATGAAATATCACTGCAGGTTAAATTAGCTGAGCTTCAGCAGCATATGCTCTTCTTGTTTCTCTTTCCTACATGACCATCACAAATGCCACCTGACAATGATGCAAACTAATTGTAATTTTTAATGTAAAAACTCATGTACAATGTAATATTTCTCGGAGGCTTTGTCTTTCAATAAATTGTTTGGAATTAATATTAAATGTGCGTGTTGTCAGGTGTTCCTGTCAGTATTCAGAGTATGCATGTTGTGGGTGTTTGGGGCAAATTGTCCTGAAAGACACACTGCTAGTTTCTTGAGTGGGAATATAGTTTGGGTAAAAATGTTACCTACAAAGGCTGTGTTATGTGTATTATTTTAAGACTGTTAAAGGTAATCTGTACATGGATTTGCATATGAGGTTCCTCCTAGCTGACTCTGCAGGAAGGGGGGGGGGGAGGTAACAATCTGCCACCTATTTAGCCTCAGTTAATAAATGCCTGGCTTTTCCTGCCTTTTCCTGGTTCCTTACACAAACACCTGGGTCCTTGTACATTATCCTGGCTTTTCCAGGCTCCTTATATACCCATGCATAGACACCTGGCTTTTCCAGGGTATTCCTGTGTATGAATAACCTGGCTTTTCCAGGCTCCATACTGAGGCACATGGACACCTGGCATTTCCGGGGTATTCCTGGGAATGTATTACCTGCCTTTTCCTGGCTTTTCCATGCTTCTGTACAGTATCACATCTTGCACATACACCTGGCATTTCCGGGGTATTCCGGGGATTACATTCCTAGGTTGTCCAGCCTTTACTAGGCTTACTTTTGGTACAAAATCCAGGCTTAACCCAGCTTTTCTTGTCCGAATTACCGACAGGAAAACCTCGGATTTCCCAGAATAGATTCCTGCCAATTCTAGCCTTTTTTTCCAGGGAATTCCTGGGATTTCCTGCTTTATTTTCGTCTGGGTAATAGCCTCAAACGCATATTTCTTTGTTGTTAACTGTAAATATATCGTCACTAAAATATTTAACACACTGTACACAAAGCAAGGGGTTGCGAGATGTAACTACTTTTGTTTAAATTCAATTACCAAGTAATGTAAAAGCTTTCACATGTTGCTTTCCTGAATAAACTGATTGGTGGTATCTGTCCTCACACCTAACATTAAATGCTTCATTAGATTCAAGCAGAAATTTTAAGATGCAAGACGATTTTTGGAAATATCCCTGACCTTAAATATTTAGTCTTGTCAAAAACTCAAGACTTGTAAAACTGAAGGTTTGTTTAGTTTGATTTATCAATGTAAAACGAGTTTTAATCTCATAAAAAGCTGAAAGGTATTGTTGACTAGAAGTATGATATAAAACTAAAACTTTAGTCCTTGTTCTACTGTACAGTTTTATATACAGTCCTACATTAATAACAGCCTGCCAAGTGGGTTGTTTTTACTGTCAATAAAACTGCTAGTCACGTGCATTAATAGCATCAGACAATGATTTCTTTGTTGTTCACTGTAAATATACTTTCACTAAATATTTAACACATTGTACACATAGCAAACAGCTTAAGTTGTGACTACTTTCGTGTATTTTATCATGAAATAATGTGAAAGAGTTTCCCTTTTTGCTTTCATGAATGACGAGTCTTGTGATAGCCTTCCACAGTATAGCTAGCTGGAATTTTTTCAATAGATTCAAGTCTACATTTCAAGCTGCAATCTGTTTTTTTTTTTTTGAACAATAAAATATCTTGGACTGAAATATTACGACAAATGACTTAAGCTTAAGTCTTTGTCAGTAATACGTAGAAATGATTGAAACGATTTTCATCCTTGCTCCAGTGTGTAATTTACTATTGTCAGTACAACAGAAAACTAATTTCCATGTGAGAAGTGTTATTGTAATATCACAAGCCACAGTAAACAGTTATTCATTACTGTTGTTCTGTTAGATTTACCTAGTGTGTGTATACATATTTAAATTTGGCCGGACTCTTTACAATTGTCATGTATACAGCTAATTCTTGTTTAAGATTGAAATTGTGAATCTTTTGGACAAAAATATTTAAGGAAGACGGTGGATCGGTGTTAAGGGAAAAAAATGATTAAACTTGATGCACTTTTCTATTATACATCCATCCTCCCTTTAGCAGCCTAGTGCTCTTAGACACCCTTCCCGAACACAGACAAAGAAAAATGTCAAGTCAGACTACAATTGGGAGGCAAAAATAAAGACCGGCCCGCTTTTTACCATTGACAAATATACACGTCACTGCTTTGTACCGACCTCTGAGTCCGTTTCACACACGAACGGGATGTAAAAATGGTAAGTCGGGTATCGTGTTGTCTTCGAGGAAATTTTCTGTAAACATCTTCAAAATTGATATGCTGAAATAATTAAGAAAATGCTAACAGAACATGTTTCACAGTATTTCAATATTCTCATTACTCTCATTCAACACCTATTACACTTTTCCCTCTTCACAAAGTTTACCTAAATATCGGTATTTCTAAAATATGCCTTGCTTTGGCAACTAATATGCGACAATACAGTTGTATGCGCTCCTAGGATAGAAACTGCATTAATGATATGACAGTACAGGTGTACATACAGTCCTACATTCATCTGAGCTAGACAAGCCAACTATTGCATTTTACGAGGTTATTTCTGTCTTTGTCTGGTAAATGAGCGTTCACGTGACTGAGCTGTCAATCAAACTGGTAGTCATGTATCACTGGTATCACGATGTAAGCAGGAAGTAAGCTTCTGTGTAATGCGGAAGACCTGTTTGTTTACTTGGACCGGAAACTACTATTGTTGAATAATAGCTGGCTTGTTGTCTGTGCGGGAAATCCCCGGTAATAAGAATGCAGCAAATAATGTTGGAAAGAATTTTAATTTTAATGTTTACCTTATTGTAGTCGTACCGTACTTCTTGAAGTGAACTCTGCAGTGTTTTCTTGTATAATTTAATTAATCTGTGTCATCATGAATTTAAACTTATGTCTCTAAATCACTTCTAATATTAATAGTCCCTGTTTTCTCTGATGTATATTGTTATAGTTATGGAGACGGTAATTATCCTCATTTAAATGTAAACCATAACATCTTGAGGGATGGCTTTTTCTTTAAAAAAATTGTGAACTTTTCAAAATTAAATCTCAAAAGTGTAACTTTTCATCTGGTAGACAGGTGATTCTTGTTCAAACCTGAAGATGAAATTGCCAAACTTTTGGACAAAACTATTTTAGAAAGACAGTGGATTGTTGTTCAGGATAAAATACATGACATAAAATTAGAGCACTGTTATGCGACTTTAAATCCAACCACTCCCAACTTTTTTTCCCAAGACACCCTTACTGACAACACTAAAAAAATGAGAGATGTCATAAAAGTAAAAGCAGTCTACGATTTAGAGACAAATATAACATGGTATTAATCACAAGCCACTGTTTTTGTACCAGCCCTTTCCCCGAGTGACACAAGAGTTTGAGTAAGAATTGTAAAGCAGGGATCGACTTAGCACTAGTGTCATCTTTGAGGAAGATTTTGTGGCCTCTGCCTCGCTACTCTATGCATCTGTCTCAGCTATGTACACTCGTCTACGGACTTAAAACGAAACTGCTGCTGTCTGATTGAGGCTGGTAATTAATGTTACTAAATAATTTTCCAAAACTTCCACGAAAAGGTAGACTTTTTACCAAGGACCATTTAGGCCATCCGTCATTTTCATGCTTGTAAATGTTTAAGAGTGACTCTCACAAAGTCTAAGCTGCCGCATACAACAAAAACTCAAAATTTCTTTCGCTTCACTTGACTCTGGTATAACGTCTCTCAATGGTAAATATAATTTATGTAACCAGATATCTCACATAAACATGCCATAATACGTGAGAAATATGGTAGCTGAGTAGAGTGCTACGCAGGCATTTCCTGAGGTAATTTCTCTCGTCTGCGGCAAGCTTATCGCATCAAGATATAAGCTGCCATAAAATGAAATGGTAAGTTAAAGGTCCAATACATTGATATTGCTATAGATATACGGTCTCAGCCTCGGTTCCCGCGGGTGTTGCCTCGACCTCCGCCTTCAATGTGGCGGTCTCGACCCCCCCCTCCCGTCGTAGTTGTCTCGGTCATGGCCTCCGGAGACAGTGGCTTCTACTACAGCACTGGTTAGCACAAACCTAATACACCAATGCTAATAATAAATGTACAGTAGATATCTTCAAAATCGATACATACCAAGGACTTAACAATATGCATATTGTACAATTAATACTACCCATTCAAATTTCTCAGCATTCCCATCAAACCGCACCCCCCCCCCCCTCCTTCGATTGTCCATCACTCTCCATCTGTTTACCTGACAGGTACAATCTTTAAGCGTACTGCTTTGTGCTATCAGACGCTTCAATGTACACATTGCAACAGACCAGCTGTTTGTTTACTTTGTCTGATTCACGTACCTGAGCTGTCAATCAAACAGTCACGTGTCACATTGAAGTTGCTAGGTAACCAAGTAAACATGTTTACTTTGACCGGAAACTCTGCTACTGCTCAATAATGGTTGGTAATGGTCGGTATTAAGACTGTATTATACAAGCAGCAGTTGATAGGGGAGTGAACTGAAAATCATTTTAATTTGATGGAAGTGTTTCCTTTGTTGTAAACCTTGTTTTGCGTAATTAAATGCGTCATCATGGATTTGAAATTATGACTATAAATCACTTTCAGTATTCATAGACTGTTTTCCCCGAGGTGGCGACTGTGACCGTAAAAATAAAACTGACCTTTCCGCGTGAAGTCGTGTGTTTTTCTTTTTTTTGAAATATACAGAGAATAGCAATTATCACCAGCTAACTATAATACGCTACCATCAGGGATTGGTGTCTCATTACAACTCAAATATTCACGTTTATCCTGAGGAAAACTACAACCAAGGTTTTAACCTTTAATGGCTTACTTAATTTGTTGCTGAGTATATTTTTCATAATGTAGTATGTACTATCTGTTTGACTTGATTTCAGCAATATTCCAATATTTCATAATTGAACTCCTGTAAGACCGCAATCAATAGTTGTAATTATCCTCCTTTTTCAACGTTTACATTATCCTCAAATTTCCTTCTTAAGCTACATTTTTCCTTGTAACGGAAACAGTTCCAAACAGTATTTGTATCACTCATACACATTTTGCAGTCGTGTAACCAGGATTTCCCCGGGGGGTGGGAGCCGGCGGTATCGCTAGGATGTATCCTTTAGAGGAATCTCCCTAAAACTTTACAAATATATTGGCAAAGGAACCGAGGAAGGGGAGGGTGATATCAAACTTTCCCCGACGGTTCGCAGCAACCTTAATCCCCGGCACTGACCAATAGAACAAAGACATGGAGGAAATGAGAATTGTGCGAGGCGAGCGACGGGGAGTTGATGTGGAATGGTAGTACTGTTTTACACGTTGCCGTTCATGTCATTGTACATTGTGAACCGAGTGTACAACTATGTAGCATCAAAATTTGTGACAATTATGCTTTGCAAGAAAAAAATAATCTAGCACACAGGTGACATGCAGAGCGCGACAAGTGTTTTAGAAACTCAAAAAAGAATCTACATCCATTTAGTTGAAAAACATATCAAACGGTTGACCCCTATATCAAAGATATCACACACATCATTAGGTCGTATTCAACCGACCGCCAGACGAAGTGGTTTGCCCAAAGCTACATACAACAAAACGTCGCAGCAGTTTCGGACTGGTCATGAGTTTAGCTAACAGTTACAAACCATCGCTTACTACAGGTATGGTAGCTCATGCTAGAGGCTAATTCAGACCATGCAGCTATCCCATAATAGCCCCATGGTTACACATAGTATGGAGCTAGCTCTATGGACACATGTTTATAGACGTACACGGAGGCGGGCCTAAAGGCTGCTGTTCCTCCCCCCCCCCCCCCACCACCACCAGATCATGATGTTCGAGAAGGGAATTTGCCCTATTCGGGATTTTTTCGGGCAAACAAGAAATTCTATTTCCGTTCAGAGTCGTACAGCTCCTCACTCCAATTGTACGTAGCCTCTCATGCTTATAAAAAGGTTACTTATTGGGGTTGTGGCTAAGCAGATACCACAGCGCACGGAGAGCACGGAAAATGGTTCATTGAAGAATAAAGACAGTTCCACCTATCGCCAATCCGGGCTAGGATACAGAATCTGCGCGGGCTCCTCGAGTTATTGGAAGGGCTACAACTCTCAGTACAAACTAAAACCACTTGTGTCACGAGGGAAATGAACTAGCATTTTGGGTCAAATTTTAACCCCATTTGGGTCAACTAAAGCCTTATTTGGGTCATTATTTGACCCAATAATTTTGGTCGGTTCTCTCCTAATCCAACTTTTGGTCAAATTGACCCAAGTGTTTTTACAGTGTACTACAACTCTACAACATGCGAGGCCCGACAAAAAATATGGGAACATGTTGAAATATTTCCCACTGCGAGAATGAAAACAGCCAGTAGCCAGGGAGTTGCCACTAGAGTATCGAGGTGCTATGCGGAGTAAGTATTCACCGACGGTGTTGTCATGTCCTGGCCGTGACAGTGAGACACTTACTGGAGCTTTTCCTTTGAAAAATTGTAACGAAGCGGACAATTTTTAATCTCGCTTGTAAAAACAAGTATTGGGGCAAATTTTGAGCAGGTCTTAGCCCATGTTATTGCACTATACGCAAGGATCTGAGGATAATCCGTGTAACCGATTTTCGGCAAACACAGACCAGGTTGCTACCGAAGTAAGCCGACGAGGGGGGGTCGCTTCTGTGACTAGGAGGTTGGCTAGAAAAGCTTAGCCCGCCCGAACGATGTCCCCCTTCGATGTGGATGAAAGCCAAAATTGGTAACCTTACACCCTCTAAAAGTTAGTTAATTATGAAAGGAATTAACCATTGATTGAGTGGATTACTGGTTGACTTTAATAAATCCACAATTTAGGGGGGAATTTCCCTCGTTAGTGTTGCAGACAAGTTTACAATGCATAATGTAGCACACCGTGCGCAAGGGAGGGAATTTTCGTAACGTCTCGCAGCAGTATATTATAAGTAATGAAATAAATTCGTCTTTCTCTTCAGTGATGTTCACCGCAAATGACATCTACCTGCATAAAAATGTTTGTAAAAGTCTAGGGTTGGGTTAAAATTGGGGAATGGCAAGAATTGGGTAAAAAATCCGTCCCTCCCAGTTTTCGACACAAAAGTTTTGTTATTAAGGGGAATAGTGATACAATATCTGTGAAAATCTCCAAGTATCAATTATTTGTGACCGTAACACCGGGTGTGAATATGGAAACCCACATCAGAAGGGGTGTTATCAGTGGAGGAAGTTTTAGCAAGGGATGAAATATTGGGACGGAATTCTGCTGAGCCAACTTAATGTAGCCTTGATGTCTGTTTGTGCGAGGAACGGAATTTGAAGTACAAGTTCATTTGTCCTAGCATCTTTCATTTTCATGTTTCATGCAAATGTTTCAAAGTGTGTCTCACCAGGGTGTGGCAGCTCCCTGTTGGTATCACAAAGTCTGTTTAGAGTAACAGTTAACCGTACACGAGAAAAACACAGCAAAAGTTCTCGCGTGTCACTTGAAGAGGCTTACTTGTCTCAGATCTTATGCTTCACCCTGTCGAAAGCGCAATGGTAACTAGACGGTTTGTACTTGCTGGCAAGTACAGATCGAAGCTACTGAAGATAGTATAAAACGAAGATCAAAAGGATAAATCAGGCCCGTACACGGGGGGAGGGGGCTCGAGTGGTTCGTCAATGGGTTCGTTTTTGAAATCGAACCTCCCTTTGAAAACGAACCCCTTTTGTGAACTGGGGTGGTTCGTCACTACTTAAGCTATGACTTCTTCCTTCTTCTTGCAATGCAGAAACAGACATTGTTACAAATTAAACACATTATGAATATCAGGGCAACATAACAAGCATGATTACGTCATTATTCCAACACCTTCATTTTCCGCGCCCTTCGAAGGCATGCAATATCACTGGTTCGTGTACCTTCGATGTTCAAAACGAGGTTAGGCTATATGCACATTTGCTTTCTTTTGCACACCCATTTTCTTGTAATGACTGAACTACTTCTGTCACCACTTTCCCAAAGGTTGGGAGCCAGGGTTGGAGGATCCTTGCTCTGCATCACTGCTTGACAGTTGAACTGAGCAAAGATGTAAATTTCCGAGTGATGGCCACTATGGTGTTTTGTTTTAGGATAGACAAGCTGGTGATTAAAGGGGTGATTGCGTTACTCCTATGAACCCTGATTACAGATTAATATCTCTTTACACCATAACTATTGTAAAAAATTGTGTTTTCAAGCGCACTTTCCAGCAATCTAAAGCGTTTGTGATGCCCACCTGCTTACACTCTGGAAATTATGTATGGTAGACAAGAAAGTCTGCAATGGCACTCTTGTGGTTTCGAATAAGTTATTCTGCAGTCTTGGCCTGGCGTTTCCATTTTTTTTTGTCTTAGCCTCAGCTCAAACCATGGTGAGGGCAGAGGTCAGGTTTGTCCAAGGTGCATGGTCAATGATATTAAATAACACATTCAACAGCACTTCCTGCAAAATCTGACGAGGTGACCCCACCAAAAAACTGTGGAACTGGACAGAACTTTTTGTCAGCTTCATTTTGGTGGTTGAATGAAAGCGGATGAGTGTAGGGTGACAAAGTTATGATTTTTTGAATAAGGTTTCTTTTTCGTGTCGAATTCGACACCACTTATGGAAAGGGGTATAGATGTATTTTACGAGGTTCTTTCTGTCTTGTCTGGTAAATGAGCGTTCTCGTGACTGAGCTGTCAATCAAACTGCTAGTCACGTATCACGATGTAAGCTTCTATGTAACGCGGTAGACATGTTTGTTTACTTGGACCGGAAATTGTACTGTTGTCAATTAAAATACTTTAGTTGGATTGTCTGTGCGGGAAATCCCCGGTAATAAGAATGCATTATGCACACAGCAAATAACATTGGACAGAATTTTAATTTTAATGACCGTGTTTGCCTTGTTGTAGTCGTGCCGTACTTCTTGAAGTGAACTCTGCAGTGTTTTCTTGTATAATTTAATCTGTGTCATCATGAATTTGAACTTATGTCTCTAAATTACTTCTAATATTAATAGTCCCTGTTTTCTCTGAAGTATATTGTTATAGATATGGAGACGGTAATTATCCTCATTTAAATGTAAAACATAACATCTTTAGGAATGGCTTTTTCATAAAAAATCGTAAACTTTTTACAATTTATTCTCAGAATTGTCATTTACAGGTGATTCTTGTTCAAACCTGAAGATGAAATTGCCAAACTTTTGGACAAAATTATTTTAGAAAGGCAGTGGATTGTTGTTCAGGATAAAATACATGACATAAAATTAGAGCACTGTTATGCGACTTTAAATCCAACCACTCCCAACTTTTTACCAAGACACCCTTACCGACAACAGTAATTGAAAAAATGACAGCTGTCATAAAAGTAAAAGCAACCTACGATTGAGAGGCAAATGTAATATGGTATTTATCAAAGCCACTGTTTTTGTACCAGCCCTTTTCCCGAATGACACAAGAGTTTGAGTAAAAATTGTAAAGCAGGGATCGACTTAGCACTGGTGTCATCTTTGAGGTACGGATTTTGTGTCCTCGCCCCGCTACTCTATGTAATCAGTCTCAGCTCTGTACACTCGCCCAGGGACTTAAAACGAAACTGCTGCTGTCTGATTTGAGGCTGGTAATTAATGTTACTAAATAATTTTCCAAAAGTTCCACGAAAAAGTAGACTTTTTACAAAGGACTATAGGTCATCCTTTCATTTTCATGTTTGTAAATGTTTAAGAGTGACTCTCACAAAGTATAAACTGCCGCATACGTCAAAAAGTCAAGAAAATTTCTTTCACTTCACTTGACTCTGGTATAACGTCTCTCAGTGGTAAATATAATTTGTGTAACCGGATATCTCACATAAAAAAGTACCACACAGGCATTTTCCTGATGTAATTTCTCTCGTCTGCGGCAGGCTTATCGCATCAAGATATAAGCTGCCTTAAAATGAAATGGTAAATTAAAGGTCCAATGCATTGATATTGCTATAGATATACGGTCCCAGCCTCGGCTCCTGTGGGTGTTGCCTCGACCTCCGCCTCCAAGGTAGCGGTCTCGGTCAAAGGCCTCTGGAGACAGTGGCTTCTACTACAACACAGGTTAACACAAACCTGAGACAGCAATGCTGAAAATAAATGTGCAGTAGATATCTTCAAAATCGATACATACCAAGGACTTAACGATAATTCTATCCATTCAAATTCTCAGCATTCCCATCAAACCGCACCCCCCTCCCCCTCCTCCGATTGCCCATCCCTCTCCATCTGTTTACCTGTATAACTTTTAAGCGTACTATTGCATTTTACGAGGTTATTTCTTTCTTTGTCTCAACGTTTTTAAGCATTCACGTGACTGAGCTGTCAATCAAACTGCTAGTCGCGTGTCACGATGTAAGTTTCTTTTATGTGACGCGATAGACATGTTTGTTTACTTTGACCGGAAAACCTTTTAATTGTTGGCTGAGTGTCTATCCGGGAAATCCCCTGTAATAGACTGTATTTACACACAACAAATAAAATTGCAAAGAATTTTTGTATCACAAGTGTCTTCCTTATAGTAGCCGTTACTTGCTGAAGTCTCTGCCATATTTCCTTGTATTATAATCAGTGCCATCATGGGTTACAAGTTCTGACTAGAAATCACTTTTTATATTCATAGACTGTATTTTCGCCAATGTTGAAAGTGATCCTCATTTTCTGTTTAGCACAGAAGCATTAATAATCCCCTTTCAATAAAAATGAAGTCCTTGTTTATAATTTTACCTGATAATTGTCATAATTATCAGGTAGCTGTCCGGAAAATCCCCAGTAGAAAGACTGTATTATATACACAGCACATGAGGGGAGAAATAGTTTAATATCCGTCATTTTTTAATAAGAATGAAAGTGGTTCCCATCTTGTAGCCGTTACTTATGGAAGCCTCTGTCATTTTTTAATTGTATAATTTAATCTGCCACAATAGATTTTCATAGCTTTGAAATAACTAAATCACTTCTAATATTCATAAGCCAGTGTGTTTTCTCCGAGGTATCTTTAGATGTTGCAATTGTTATCCTGCCTTCCTTTACTGAAACCACAAAAATAATAATACTGCCTTTTCAGAACTTTTACTGATCATTACAGTTATCATCAGGCAACTGTAATATATATATATATATATATATATATAGAGATACATATATATATATATATAGATATAGCTCCCTAAGTCGGCACCTAGGGGCACAGTTGTTGTCGACAAGGCGCCCTTAAGGGGAAAAAAAAAGTCGGGTGAAATATAAGTTTCGCCTTAACGTTTCCACACACTTTTTCTATAGGAATACGTAAACTTACAAGGGCGCCCTCTTAGATTTACAAACTAGATGCCATTACTTCAAAGTTGTCAAATTTACGGACACCTAGCTGTTAACACGAACGGATGGCTGCCCATTGAAATAACGTTAATTATATTTTTAGACGTTAGGGCGAATTTATTTCTTATGTATTTTATTATCATTTTTTCGCCCTATGTACAAGCAGATATAACAATTTCCCCTTAAGGTGGGAATTAGCGTTATATATATATATATATATATATATATACTGCATACCATCAGGGTGGTGTCTTATTGCAACTCAAATATTCAGACACGTTTATCCTGAGGAAAAGTACAGGACGGATTTTACCTTTAATTTGTGGTTAACTGATTTCGCTGCTGAATATTTTTGAATATTTTTTAATAATGTAATAATGCACGTACACTCTGCTCCACTTAAATCCAGCAATATTCCAATACTTTATATTTCAACTCCTGTAATACCTCCATCAATAATTGGAACTATTTTTCTGCCCATCCTTTACATTATTTTCAAATTTTCTCCTTAAGCTACATTTCAATTACAGTGGAAAACAATTCCAAACGGTATGTGTGCCATCCATGCACATTTTGCAATCTCGTAACGATTTCCCAAGGGGGGAGGGGGGTCTATGATGGATCCTTCAGAGGAGTTTCTCTAAAGCTCTACAAATATATCGGCAAAGGAACCGAAGTGTTGTGTGGGGGAGGGGGTGGGATGGGGTTACACAAGGATTTTCTTGATCATTCGCAGCAACCTTAAGCCCCGAAATTGCTTGTGTCCTAATAAAATGCGTAAAAATTAAAGACGGCGATCAATGCCGTGACCCCCATTTGATACCTAGGCCCCCCTAAAAATTTCATCCTGGCTACGTCCCTGATAAAGAGGATAGGCGATAAGTGTTCTAGAAACTCATAGAAGAATCCACAACCATTGATCTGTTGAGGGGAAAACAGATATCAACAGATATTTGGTAAAAGTGGCCAAAATTGTGATCAATCCAAAGTTCAATGACGTTATTCTTGTATGCAACTTTCGTCATCATGGCGACCGGTGTCACGCACAACAGAGTGGCAGCCGAGCATGACTCGAGGGAGAAATTTTAAGTATACATTTCCATCATACTTGATTTAGAATTGTAAGAACACCCCAATTTGAGATGGATTAAGTTATTGAATTCTTAGAAAAAGCCTGCAAGAGTCCACTGAGATAACAACTTTCTACAATCCCATTGTCTCCCCGTGCATGATGGTAGACGCTGAATCGCACTGACAAATTTGTGTTTTAGCGTGCTGTTTTTTTTTTTTTTCGTCAACGTACACCTGTATAACGTTTGAAATTAAGGATGACGTCATGTGAGGAACGGGGACAATGGCGCCAGCACTGGGGCGCATGATGGGGGGGGGGTGATCTCAAGCGATAATTGAAAATTGTACATCTTTCTAAAATGAAACCAGAAGGCTCTAAAGCTATAAATGTCTACAGGGGGTTGGCTTCGACAAATTCTTTTTTATTACTTGTCCCAGACTAGCAACTCTAAATATCTTCCTGCCTGCAAGGATATCTGCTTGTCCAGTTAAAACCTGCCTTATTTCCAACTTGAAAGAAATCAACAATGACTATCTCATTCGCTTGTTCAACTAGTTAAAGGCATGAGGGTCAACACCTATGAATGGGGAGGGGGACATGACCTTGGCCGGACTACTTCAAGCGCAAATCCAGTGAAGCCCTAGAAGCCCGGTATTCTGGGTTCACTTAGGTGCCCTGGAAAATTGTAGCTATAGGTCAGATGATTTGTGGTGTAATCTGATGCATCTCTAACAACTTTAATCCTTTAAACTGGTGTTTTCACCATTTTCGAGTTTGATTCCATTAAATCAGCTATTACAAGCTCTTCAATAAATCAAACATTTCGCCTTTTATTTTGATTACTGTTTTGGGGAAATCGGGGTGTGAATTCCCTCCATTTTCCAAAAAGGGGGATATGCCCGCAATCCTCAACCTATCGATACCCAAGTGAATCCCATGCATCATGATAATGATCCATATACTGTGTATACGCCTCTGATTTAAATATGTAAATGTGCGCTGCTTTTCTGATAAACCAGTCATCGTATTCATGGTGTTTGCAGCAAATCGGTGAGGACAGTAGCCAGACAAAGGTACTAAAAAGGGGCGAAACAGCTTCCAGGGTGAAATATTTTTAAGGGATGCCTATTCCTGGTTACGAGCTTGAAATAGACATGGTCTTATGGACTTTTTCAAGATAGAGTACTAATATTACCAGCTTTGTGAGCATTCAACACTTTCTTACCCATTAATCGTTGCAGTCTCCAGAATAGCATACACTTCAGGTCATAGTGATTTAGTGCACTATGACTGCATGGTATAGTATCAAAAAAATACGTATACAGTCTTACCTTCCATAATGATGACAGGGCCAGCTGCAGGCCCAATGGACGAGTGCTAAAAACGTTACCCAGTGTTAGTATTAGGTACTTTCCAGGTTGTCGGACTCTGACGTAGCTGTGGTTCCGACATATGCGACTTCTGCGGACATTATCATCATTAACGGATGATTATATAGGCCTTAGTGGATTTTGAGGTTGCGAATGAAAATATTTTCACATAATTCGTATTTCAAAATTTTCCCCTGAGCTGGTTCTTGCCCCCCCCCCCGGCTACGGTTCTGAGCAATGCACTTGCTCAAGTGATTTTCTTTCGTTGCCCCAGACAGCCGGGCGGTGGATTTATCAAAGTCTTAGGATTATTTTCGTTTTCGACTCACTGATGGATTTGTTTTAATCCTTTCCTATCACAAATTGTAGGCAAACGATCAAAATGTTCGTAAACCTTCCCAAACCATCAATCTTTTCGCTGCCTTTGCGCGTTCTATCTTTAAGTTCTGTTTTGCTTTTTATGCAATAGTGAGAATCCTAATGATCATCAGGTTATAGTGTAATATACTGCATACCCTCGGGGTGGTGTCATGTTGGAACTCACAATATTACTGGTTTATCCTGAGGAAAACTACAACCAAGGTTTTTAACTTTGGCGGTGGTTAGCTTAGCTTGCTGCTGAGTATTTTGGAAATATAGTATATTAATGTGATATATGTACAGATAAGCATGACTTGATTCTAGCCATATTCCAATATTCTATAATTGAACTCTTGTAATTACAAGAGCGCCGTCAATATTTGGAAATATCCTCCTTTTTCAACGTTTATATATTATTAAAATTTCTTGTTTAGCCATATTTCCTTACAATGGAAAACAAATTATTTTATACAGTATTTGTTTCACCCATGTACACTTGACAGACATGTAAACAAGATTTCCAAATGGACAGAAAGGGGAAGGGGGAATTGTTGCGAGGATTGGATTCTGAAGTAATTTCCCAAAGGTTCCGTAGGTAAATTGGTAAACGAAACGAGGGAGGGGGGTGCTCAGGATTTTCTCGACGATTCACAACAACCTTAAGTCCCGACACGGGTAAGGAGAACAGAGACAGTTAAGGAAATGAAAACAGTGACATGTTCAAGGCCAGAAACGGCGAGTTGAATTGGATCGGGAGTAACTTTTAAACGTTGCCATTTTATTTTAATGTACATTCGGCACCAAGTAGGCCTACACAGTTCTAAAACAGCAAATTTTTCTGTGTTTTAAGGAGAAATCATATACACAGGGTGCATAGCACGCGCAGGACGTCAAGTGATTAGAAACTCATACAAGCATTTACGCCAATTTAGGAGAAAAGTTATATCTAACATTTGGACCCTTTATAGGATTACATACATTAGGTCGTACGCAGCCGGCGGGTGGACGAAGTGGTCCGCCGAAAGCTGCATAGGCTGCAATAGTAAAGTCATCACAACTCTGGATTGATCATGATTTTGCCCAACCTTAACAAAGCATTGCTTCGGCTAAGTTAATTACATATAGGTTCCAAGGCGTGTGAGGTGGCTGGCCTCGGGCTACACCTCCCTTTTCCCAGTTCCGACAGAAATCTGCCGTTTTGAGGCAAAATAAATGGTTTTATTCTGATAAACAAGAAATAATATTTTGGTTAGAAGTGCTGCAGCTCTTCAGTCCAATTATACGTATGGCTTAGCAGATTCTATAGCGTACGGAGAGCATGGGGAATTTTCGATCATACAACACCGCCCCCTAACGGTCAGAGCTGGGATACAGAATTAAGTACAGACCCCGCGAGTTATCGGGTAAAGATCACAGATGTGAGGCAGGGTTCCAATGACGAGGTCTAATGTAAAACAGGTCATATGCCCGCTTAACTTAAGAAGGCCTTCCCTTCTCAATGGCGTTGTTGAAGGGATATAACAAATGAGACTCTTGTTTCCCGGTGAACATTTTATCGATCCAGATCGAAGCTATCATAGATATTAATGACATTAAGCGTCTAGCTACAGTTTGTACATTCCAAGTCCAGGTTGGCATCATCGAAAGGTGAAAAAATACTCTGTAACTCGAAGCAGTACCCAAAGTTTGGGGTTCAGTAGACTGTCATATTGGTCCTCGGCTGGCCACCCATTTAAACTCCTCGTGTCTTGGACGCGGACCCTTAGCCAGACAAACTGAAGCTGGTCAAGATAGCCTTCTTATGTTTTAAAGAGGCGAGCCCTTAAAAGACAATAGAAGTCTGACTTTTTCAAAAACCTTCTAGGGAAAGGTCTTTTATTGGTGGTCGACGACACTGTCCCTCCCTCACTTGGCCAGGCACCTGTTTTGGCGTCACTCTATCCGATTTCTTACCCAAATATACTGCCTGACCCCCCCCCCCCCACTCCTACTCACACACGCAAAAAACCTGCCCGACTAATCCTTTGATAACAGTCATTGCGATTTACATGGGTGCACGATATATTTTTCATGGGTGCCAAGCACTTTTGCTAGAAAAAAGCGGCATGTTACACCAGTAGATAAATGCCTGAATATTTCCCTGCAGGTATACGCCTTAGAAGTATGTTTTACCCGATCTGAACTAAAGAGAGATGTGGCGGGGAGAGCCAACTGCGGCCCTCCTGCCAGGATACCATCTTGACTTATAACGTTCTTACGAAAGAGTGCCACTGGTGGGAGTAATTGTTCAATTTCCGAACAGCTGAGGATTGTTTCGCGTTTTTTTTTTTCTTTGTCTTTTTTTTTCTATTTAAAGTGCATAATCTATTACTGTACGTGAGTGTAACAACAACGCAAAACAAATGGGACACAAGAAAATTGTTTTGCGTTTCTTGTTTTCTGATATCCATGCTTTTCACTGGTCCTGTACGAACAGCAGCAATATGCCCTGAAAAACTAACCAAACTGATGACTTTAACTGTGTTTCCATAGTAACGCAATTCTAATTTCTCAGTAGTTCCAGAATCCCCCTCCTGGAGCTTTTCTTTTCCACCTGTGCGATGCTTTATTAACTAATCTCCGACAATTCAACAAACAAGTGATGTCAATTCCTATGTAGCGCCAATCAGTCCTCAAAACTTCATTTTCTCCCCCTTACAAGAAGGATTAGTTTGGTTGTAAACCCCGTTAAACAAGACTATAATCTGACTATAGAAAATCGCTTGGATATTGAACGAATATTTTTGTACTCGACGGTGAAAATATCAACTTGATTACATGCTGGTTCCTGTTTACGAGCAAATAAAATATGGGACTATGTACTACTCTTTTTACGATTTATGCAAGGGGGAGGGGGTCTCTGAAATGAATTGATTGGTTCATCAAAACAATTTTAAAGATTAGAAAGTGGGATTTTACTTATTTAGTTATTTAATTATTAATACGGAGTAATGAAAGCAGTGGTAGCAGTGGGGTATAATTTTCGATACATCATCAACACGGGAGGCGGGGGGGGGGGGCTACAAAACATCGCCATAGAGCAACATAAATAGAGGTTCTCATCCTGTTTTACTTGATTTATGTGGTATATTTCTGCTGTATGTCATAAAAATGTTACAAAATAAATGCTACATACACATCATCGTAACTAAGCAAGGTAGACAAAATGTTTTATAGTATGACCACTGTTGTCTCTGGGGGTGGAAGCAATGTTTACTTTTGCCCCACCCCCGAGCAGATTTGATAACAAACTAACTGTTACTGTCGGTGGATCAATGCAAGTGTCTTTTCAATTATCAGTATAAGTGGGGGCCGGACCTGCGGTAACCACTAGCTGTTGGGAGGTTAAAGAAAAACAAACACTACAGAATGAAGGAAACAGCCTCGTTATAAGTTTATAATGATTTCTTTAATATTCTTACCCTTTTGATAATTGCTGTTTTGAATAGGTATAGAAGACGAATGCACGACAGTATATTGCTAATATAACCAATCACATCTTGTTATGGTCTGTTTACAGCGCATACACTGGTCTTCACGACGTGTAATAGGAGTGATGACAGACGACGACTACCAGAATGAGGTAAGGTCAAATGTGTAACGTGTTATTGTAAACTAAACTCAGTTTAATATCAGTTTTATAGGGGCTGGGGACTGCAGTTCCCAATAATCTTCGGCTTGATGGTGTTTTGTTTTGCAACATCCAAAATTTTCTTAGAAATCTTCCGAAGGCACAATAGAATAAACCGTTCTTCATTTCTTCAGTTCTAAATTTACAAGAATGTGTTCACCTTTGAACTTTGTTCCCTCTTCGCAAGTAAGGTGTAAGAAGGAAACGAGTGTAATAACTCCATGACTAAAGGAAGGGTAAAAAATTAAGATTACAGCTTATCTGATGATGTGAATGAAAAGCTTACTTGATGATATGAATGTACAGTTCAAATGAGAGCCGAGAACGGGAAGCCCTATACACAATACAGACATGGGAAGGGGCGCAGTTCCTCGAAAACGGCGATTGCATAGTAGAAACGACAAGGCCAAATCTTTAAGCGAGTGGCGGGTGTCGATATTTTGTTTCTTTAATTGTAGAATATACGGACGTTTTGGGGTTGTTCAACGTAAAATTTCTAAAACTTGGGTTTTTATTAAAAGTGTACCTAACGTCTAAATCTTCGAAAATATATGTTACAAAACTTGAAAAATTCATTCAAATGATCCAACTCTCATCTGCACAGGACATTTCTGACCTGAGATATAAAAATGTGACACATATAAATCAATTAAAATGGTATATTGCGCAATAATTTGTGTTGTCATTCTTGAGTTATTCAAAATACCGTCTTCGTTTTGCTTTGTCTTTTCGAAAGCCACTGCATCTTGTGCCAAACTGTGGTCACTGCCTTACTGCTATAGTCTGACTAGGCTGTATAAACCCTCTCCATACAACATGCTATGCTAGGGAACAGTAAATGAACAGTAAATGTCTCAAGGTCATATAAACATTTAATGTCAAAAGGAAACATACGCAGGTAATGTGATTTGTACAAGAAGGACATCACATATTATTGCGCAATCGAATATTCAAATTTTTATGAATCTCAGCATTTTATATCTGACCAACAAAGTAAGCTATGAAAATGGAAGTTGGGTGTATATAATTCATTTTCCAACCTCTAGAGTATATATTCTTGTAAAGGCTAGACTTTAGGTCCACTTTAAAGAAACTTTGAAACTTTTGGGTTGGTCTTGAATATTTAAAATTGGGTTTTCAGTGAGGAAGTTATCAATTTGATGAAATTGATGAGCAAAAGATTACAAACCGTCCAGCCGACTGGTTGCCGTAGGATATAGCATGCTTTGCTAAATCCCATAGGGCTGTTCACCGGGGAAGGTACTGAGGGAGAAGGAGGAAAAATGTTTTCACTCGTTGAGCTCTAGCCCGAATTATGAGCTTAGTCATTTAAGACAACAGTGTATTCTATATGCGATTCCTGCTTTTGCATGAAATCGGCGTTTTACGATTTTCATTCATCAGTTAGGCGTCCACACTCGAGACGAATGGAATTACTGTCGTAATGAAGTGCTTTGTGGCTAATTAAATTGCCGATGGAAGGGTAATAAAGGGGCCTTAATTAAAATGTAAATACTGATACATGGAGAAATGACGTATTCACGTTTACGTAATTCTACCATATGATTGAGGAAAATACAAAATATATCACGGTACTTGGAAAGTTCCCCAGCTTGATTTAATTGCATGTCTTGAACACAGTAGCGTGCGTTCGTTGAACATAAATGTGCTGCGTGCTTACATTGCTGCATATTTTGTCCAAAGAGGCAGTATGTTACTTTGATGGGTATCTTCTTTTTTGTCTCACCTACTAACAGGAGCGTACCCAGGATCACGGGGACTGTTCCCCATACTTTTAGAAAATCGATCGACAAATAAAATCTTACTATCTATGAAAAGTGGTGCTCTCACGGGGTATTGGGAGCATGGTGCCAAGCAAGATATACATAAATTTAAAATGGTCCAAAAAGATCATTAAGCTGCCCATGTTTCAGTCTATGAATGGTATTAAGTGACTATTATAGTTAACTGTCGATTTTTCTCACGCGTTCCCCTTCTAAATTTCTTCGACTACTTTAAATTTGTTGCGCCCTATGTAACAGTGAAGGCTTTACAATTAATATCGTCCTTCGATAAAATGCGTTACATAGAGAACGCACAATTGCAAAAACGAAGAAGGAGTCATATCGCTTTTTTCTACTTTTAGAAAGATTGTGAATATTCAGGCAATAAGACTCACCATCGTGATAGATATAATTTTTTCAGAAAATTGGAAACAAAGGAGCTGACACGGGGTTGTGAGTGCACCCCCCCCCCCCCCCCCCGCAATTGGTTTCCGAACACGTCAGAACATTTGAAAGCTTAGGCGAGGCCCAAATATGCGTTGAATCTATAGATTTCTGAAGAAAACAGAATGTGGTGTCTTTCCAAAAGAGTAAAGTACCCGTAACATTCATTTTGAATCATTTCAGATGCAGTGCTATGTTTATCACCAATAACGTCTCAGACTATCTGCTTTACATGTCTGCGAAGGTTCTTCAATAAGGCCGATTGGTCGTGCGCATAGGTGTGATAAGGAGAGAGCAATGCACTGCATGAATGCCAAGCAGGAAAATTATTTCCAAATTCCCCTTTGGGGAGATTTTTCAATCTGAATTTTCTTTCTCTTGTGAAGTCGGGGTCAAAACGCATTATACTGTCTTTTATTTGCGAGGACTTTTTACCATACAGAATCTTTTTTAAACAAAACTTATCTAAAAACAGATCACAAAATAAAAAAAAAAACGTGTCAAGAAGCAACTCATGGCGTGAGAGAAGCCACTCCCTTACATCTTGAAGGCATATTTGGTAAGATAATTTCCGTAAGCTAAGCGCCAATGTATGGTAGGGTGCTATCTGCTGTATCGAGGAGGTATTTTAGCAGCAGCCACCCCCTGTGTAGAACGAAGGGATTTGCCATTTGTTCAAAATTTTCACGTGCTTTAAGCAAGTGAAGCTATCAGGGATACCCTGGCTCCAACTGTAAATATCGTGCTCCGGATTACCATTCCTGTAGTAACCACTGATTGCTAGCTGTCTCAATGCTGTGTCTGAAATGCAACTTAAAATGGTCAATTGTTACAATGCAAAATTTTGGGGAGCTTCGCACGCAATCCTCACCCTTATTAGTACAAACACGTTAGCTAGTCCAGCCGAAATTTTGATTAAGATTCTTAATGTGATGACTACATAATTTGAGGCGTTGTGTAGTTTAACTAATTTATTCAAAACCAATCGGTTTATGGTGACAGTACATTAGCATAATTACAAAGAATTAAAATGTTTATTGAAGATGAATCCTCGTGAACTTTATACCTTCTGTCATTTTGCTCTTCTTTTGCACGCTTTCGTACAAAAAGCGGTGCTTGGTGAACTCTCAGTGTCATACCAGTTTTCCCATTTTTAATACACCAGAGTTTCGGAGAATTGCCCCTGATTCCACAAGGAGGTCACAATTTTGTATTGCAATAGAAGGGAAAACTGCTCCTGCTGAGGGGAAAGGTTCTTGCGCGCTTCACGCACATGAGCACACTAGCGATTTCCTGCTGCTGTATCCGGTGGGCTTAAAATATCATCCCCCATGGCTCCCAAGAACTAACCTCTGGTGACGTCTTTGGGAACAAAGAATGATCTTAGTGTAGCACAAGTTACTGTATACGGGTCTGCCTACTAGACGTGGCATAAGGTGAAACTCGTCTCAAAAAAAATGGAATAATTACTAGAGTTATGTCAGGCTACAATTCGGTGTGCTAAGGAATATTGCCAGCATGGGGGTCAACGGATGGTGGCGACATTTCTGGGGCTGACTTATTGAAGGTTGAAGATAAAATCCACGTGACGCTCCTATCCTATTTTTCATTTTTCTTGACCTTCCATATTTTCCATTTTGATTGACACCCCTGATTTTCAAGGATCCCTGTTGACTACATTGCGTCTATCTATGAAAACAAGTATGTCCTGCATCCCTTCAACATAGCAATTTTTGGTCTTATATTGAACGGAAAGGATTAGATTTGACGGTTTATTGATCTGCAAGATACCTTCATGATATTGATAAGTTAACGTATTTAATTATAAAGAATGGCAATTCAGACAATACCTGACAGTAAGTTTCATCCTAATTTAACGGAAAATTCATGAAGGTTAATAGCTCAATATGAATGTAGACGATTATACGGATTTTACACTTTGTTTTTTTTTTTTCTTTAACGATTCAAACTTGTCACGGGAAAACATGAAGTTTTCAGTTAACTAGAGCGTAGGAAAGGAATAAATCAACAACCCTGAAGCTTACACGACTCCAATAAAGTATATCATGGCACTGGAAATAAATTGCGTGCCTTATTTAGCGTGAACCAGTGTGACAGACACCGTGCATGTTGTAAATATTTTCGGCAACTGTGGATAGACTTTAGACTTATCATAGCCATACCACTGCTAGTTTATTTTATGACCGGATGAAACAGCTTTTTTGTCATTACTGTAAACTCGGAAAGAAATAGGTGTTCATAATGGTTTGATTGGAAGCAAATTTATTCCATACTTCGTTTTCGCAAAACTCCATAGATTCTGATACATCTGTATACCTAGCCTATCTTAAAAAGAGAGTAATGTACCAGAAGTTTACACATTTACTGTAGGTCTGCTGAATGTCGAGATAAAAGAACAAAACACGAGAAATCACGTCGGTGCAAGCCCCGTAGCCATATGGGGTGGTTGTGGGGGCGAGGACGAGGCTCTGTAAGCAAATTCGCCCTCTACAAGCTTCGTTGTCATCGACTTGACACATTTTTACACATCACCCCCACCCTGCGCCTGCTAAAATGTGTCTCCCCCTGAACGTCATCTCGCCCTTTTCAGTACCTTGCCTTGCTACGGGCCTGTGTACGTACTTCTATATTGTATCACGATGAGGCCAAGTGGTTTACTACTGATCTCGCTTTTGATTTATCACAATACAAATTTAACAAAGGAATGATAGAGACATATAAGTAATAAATTGTTTGGAAGGATAACAGATAATTAAGCTACACATAGTAAGAAGAAAACTAGCAAACATACAGTTAAACCCGTACCATAAGTTATAATCCATCCCGCCACTGAACCTCCACGCAACACTCAGTTCGGAGAGAAGGTTGTATGGTTAGCTGTGCAGGCAAACCATAATGGGGCTTTTTCCATTAAAATGTATAGATTCGACAAGCATCTGGTAAGGTGAACTCTTTAATGAGCACGTTAAGGTTGTCGGGAAGGGGGTGGGGTGAGGTGGATGTAGTAAGGATGAAGGATTTGAGAGAAACCAGGGCTTTGGTAACCGTTTCCTAAATTCGTATTATTAATAATAAATATATCCTTGGTCTGTTGTCATTGAATGTAATATCATCATGTTACAGTTGTGTGTGTTGTCAGCAATGCATGTCGGCCAATCAGTAACCTATCTGGAGTTTCAGTTGTACTTTTTTTGTATATCTGCCATATAAGGAAGAAATTCAATAAATGACGGTAGCATGATATTAGGTAAATGTAACTCACCCTTTAGTTGAATGTGTGTTTTGCTGTTAAAGGTCACTACTCCCTGGAGAGCTAAAAGGTAGGACCGTTCTTCTTAATGTACCCCGGTACAAAAGAAATAAAACAAACTATGCCTGCGTTGTATACCGTAGGTAAAAGAAACAGTTCTACATTGTACTCGTAACAAAGCTTGATAAAAGAACCTTTCTGTAAGACACGACTCTGTTAAAGCCGTTCAAGCAGGCTACTTAACAAGATTGCTAGAACTATCTTCTGAATTGCGACTTATCGTGAATTCGGGGTCGTAACTTCTTGTAGGCGTAGTTTCAGGTTTTCACTTGCAAAAGGAGGTAGCCTGCAATAAGTCTTTTTGAAAAACACGGGGTAAAATAATTGAAACCGTGTTTGATGGGACACAGTAGGTAAAACATTCGACAAGACTGAGCACGCTTGGATAGGCACATAACTGTGTCGATAATCATAGTCTTGGACACACAACTGCATTATTTATTATAACAGAGAACTGATGCTTTATCAACAGGTGAGACGTATCAGACTTATACAGGAGAAGAGAAGTGGAAATGAGGTAATGTACATTGACACCAAACAGTAAACTACTTATTGTAGGCCCCATAATAGCATTCATTATTTCTGGGTGTGTTTATGGTTTATATCAATGTTCAACATTCAATGTGGGAAACTATTGTAGGCTTTCCTACTTTGGAGATATCATTACAGGTTTCCACGGCACATGTGTTATACGCGCTGGTTAATTAACTAAAACTGACTGCCCAGATGGTTACATCGCATTTTTACATTAAGTTGATCATCTGTAGTAACATTCCATGATAATGTTGTAGCCAAAAGTAGGCTCATATGTGATAATTCGGAAGAATAGATGTTTGAGGATAAGGTCTTCAGTAACGGAAATTTCTTTGAAGAAGAAAGGGTGTTGGCAAATGAGGGAACATTGAAACAAAATTTACTGTGTGAATAAATGACTGTTAAAGGGTACACATCCAAAAATGACCATATAATTATACCCAGCCGCTTATTACCGCTAATTGTAATCTACATCATATGCAGTAAACTTAAAACTGCTCATGTTCATGTTTGTAGTATGGTTACTGTCTGTCAGAAAAAAAGGGGTTTGAAATTTTTATTTTCCTCGTTATGGATTTTGTTGTGAAGTAGATTTTCTATTTATCAGGATAGGCAACATTGAGGGGAATATGAGAAAAGTACATGATTATGAAATGCTGCTAAAGATTTACGCAACGCAAATAGAGTTAGGCCACTATTCTGCCAAATTGAAAAAAATCAAAACAGCTTCACAAAATAATATTTTTCCTGCTTCCTTCTTCATCTTCTTTAGGCTTCCTAACTTCCCATGTTGTGACGGAGATAAGTTGAAGGTGTGACCATACTCTGTGACGTCAGCACCAACCACTGCGCAACTAACTCCTCTTTACCACACTATGACGTCAGTACCAAAAGTGGTTCTGTTGCAGGTTTTTCAACTGATGTTGTATATATTGCTTCACTCAAGCTTTCAGTTTTACTTTTGCAGCGATATGTGCGGTATATTAAAGATAGGTGGCAGACATCTGTAGGTCTGGGAAGCACCAAGGGATCGTGTGGCATGGTGCAAAGTACATACTTGTTGCAAGATCACGTGATGTGGATAACAGATGACTCGGCCATAAAAGAAAAGTTGTAATCAGACATTTGAATATCAGCAAAGTCAAAGGAAGTACTTTAGAAACTTGCATCGGAAAATCGTCCACAACAGTCTTCTGTGTGTAGCACGTACAATTGAAAATGATCTCGTTTGTATTTTTGGTTTCGATGATAAGAGAAACCTATGCATTCATGATGGCACTCACAGACACCTCCTTAGCGGCACATACTCTCTAAATGTAAAAGAGTGAATTTCACTCTTCGACGATTGCCTACAGTGACCGCTCTCTGTTTCGAGTGGAATTCCACTCAGTCCGGAGTGGTAATTCAGTGAATTACCACTCCGGACTGAGTGGAATTCCACTCGAAACAGAGAGCGGTCACTGTAGGCAATCGTCGAAGAGTGAAATTCACTCTTTTACATTTAGAGAGTAGGCAGCCGGCGAGAGCTAAGCTCTCGCACGTCTTTCCTAGCTCACGCGCGGCTCGAAACTGGCGTAGCTGCCCGAGAATTCCGTCACTGGAATGAGAAGTCTCGCGCGGCTGCACGTGCCTGCCTTGCGAGCAGCCCGCCCTTCAGACACGTACGTCTACCGGGTGAGTTGGAGGTCAGCCAAGCTCATGGGGAAATCCCGTGAATTCCTTACCGGGTCCTGTGTACGTGTACCGGTAAGGCAGCGAGGGTGCGTATGTGTGCGTGTGCGTGTATGTGTGTGTGTATGTGTGTAAGGCTGCACCCGCGGTGTGTGAGCGATCCTGTGGCTATGGGTGCACTCAGCAACATGTCCTTTTACAGGACACGGTGCAGCCGGCGAGAGCTCCGCTCTCGCACGTCTTTCCTAGCTCACGCGGAGCTCGAAACTGGCGTAGCTGCTCGAAAATTCCGTCGCTGCAATGAGAAGTCTCGCGCGGCTGCACGTGCCTGCCTTGGCAAGCAGCCCGCCCTCCAGACACGTACGTCTGCTGGGTTAGTTGGAGGTCAGCCAGGCTAATGGGGAAATCCCGCGAATTACTTACCGGTACATTTCCCGCGTACCACTAAGGAAGCGAGGGTGAGTATGGGTGCGTGTGTATGTGTGTGTGTTTGCGACACTTTGCTTGTTAACACGATATTTCAAGAAGAGAAACTGACAGTTCTCAAACTTGGTACATAGATGCCCCATATTAAGAGGAAGAACCCTATTGTTTTTGGTGGGGTCAAAGGTCACCTGGGGTCACCGGGGTCAAACTCTGAAAACCTTGTTAACACAATATCTTGAGGTAGGAAGCTTGGATGAATTTCATACTTTGTATGTAGATGTGTTATGGTATGAGGAAGAACCCTATCATTTTTGGTGGAGGTGAAAGGTCATCTGGGGACACCGGGGGTCAAACCCTGAAAACTTCGTTAACACGATATCTCAAGAAGGGAAACTCTGGCAGTTCACAAACTTGGTACATAGATGCCCCATATTGAGAGAAAGTACCTATTGTTTTTGGTGGGGGTCAAAGGTCACCTGGGGTCACAGGGGGTCAAACTTTTAAAGTCTTGTTAACACAATATCTCGAGGTAGGAAGCCTGGATGAATTTCATACTTTGTATGTAGATGCATTATGGTAAGAGGGAGAACCCTATTATTTTGGTGGAGGTGAAAGGTCATCTGGGGTCACCGGGGGTCAAACCCCGAAAACGTTGTTAACACAATAACTTGAGTTACAAAGCTTGGATGAATTTTGTACTTTGTATGTAAATGCGTTATGGTAAGAGGAAGAACCCTATCTTTTTTGGTGGATGTCAAAGGTCATTTGGGGTCACCAGGGGTCAGACCCTGAAAACCTTGTTAACCTGATATCTTCAGGTAGGAAGCTTGGATAAATTTCATATTTTGTATGTAGATGCCTTATAGGTAGAGAAAGAACCCTATTATTTTTGGTGAGGTTCAAAGGCCATCTAGGGTCACCGGGGTAAAATCCTGAAAACCTGGTTAACACGATATCTCAAGGTAGGAAGCTTCAATACGTTTCATACTTTGTATGTTGATGCGTTATAGTAAGAGGAAGAATCCTATCATTTTTGGTGGAGGTCAAAGTTTATTTGGGGTCACTGGGGGTTAAACTCTGAAAATCTTGTTAACACGATATCTCCAGGTAGGAAGCATACGTAGTATGTAGATGCGTTTTAGTGAGAAGATGAATCCTATTATTTTTGGTGGAGGTCAAAGGTCATCTGGGGTCACCAGAGGTCAATGTCTGAAAACCTTGTCAAGAGGATATCTCCAGGTAGGAAGCTTGAATAGATTTCATACTTGGTAGATTGATGTGTTATAGTAAGAAGATGCACCCCATTGTTTTTGGTGGAGTTGAAAGGTCATCTAGGGTCACCAGGGGTCAAACACTGAAAACCTTGTTAACACAATTTCTCAAGGGAGAAAGCTTGGAAAGATTTTATGCTTAGTATGTGGATGTGTTATGGTAAAAAGATGGACCGTATTGTTTTTGGTGGAGGTCAAAGGTCATCTGGGGTCACCAGAGGTCAAAACGCAAATTTCCCAAGAATTCCCAAGACTAAATAGGAATACAAAACTGTGTTTTTCCAACATGTTAAGATAGTATTTGACCATTGACTGAAAGAGATGGGACATCATGGCTTTATTTGGAATAGAATATATATCATCGAAACCTAAATGCATTTTTGCATTCTGGTTGAAATAAGCATTTCAAATGCACTGGCTAACCTGTCGGTTGGCATCTTTTTCATCCCAAGACGGTCTATAATCATTTTTATGTCAACTTGTTTCGTTAAAGCTGCACCCTGAAGCTCTCTATGGTAATTTGATGAATGTTAGTAAATATGTAACACAATTTAAAGATTGGATGGTCATATGCTCTATATTTCCAAGGTAGGGACCGGCTACTTAAATCTTAAGATCACAAACGTGGGACTACATATTTGTCACCCCTAGCAATTTAAACATATACGTTGGCGTGGCTATTCAAGGTATTCAAAGGGTTTTAGTGTCGTTTAAAAGTGTTATAATAGGTAAACGATATTTACGGTGTAAATCGATAGATCTGTGGTAGTATCCAATGGGCATAGATCATGGTCAAGATTGGTTGGATAACAGTTTTGTAGTTGCAGATATCTTGATAAATCCTTTAGTTGAAAGAAATCTTAAACATTAGTGCAGTAAAATGAGAGAAATATAAGCCTAGGTACTCCGAAATATGCTAAGGGACCTGGAAGCGACGTTTGATGAAAAAACACGTTGTCATACAAGTTATCAAAGCATAATTGTTAATTCTAGAGACCGTCATCACGGTCCAATGTTTGAGTACAGTACCGATGATGCAGCGAGAGGTGGTGAGGATTATTTTTGCTAGACTCACCATTTTGATAAAAAATGAATCTTTGCACTTTCAGAATGATGTTTTAAATTATTTAGAACATCAGGTGATGGTCGATACTTGACAAAAATAATTTTTTGTGGTACACTCTAAAAAGGCGTGGTCAAATTTGAACCGAATCGAATCAGAGGGGCACCAAACAGGAATCTGATCAATTAGTTGACTGGATCTGGTTCAGAAACGATCAGAATAGGTTCGTGTTTTAATCGCTCGGCGGATTTACTAATTACATTTTTGACCAGATTCCTGTTTCGTGTCCCTCTTATTAGACCTTTTAGAGTGTATGAAGCTGGTTTAGTTTTATTGTCTCCTTCAATGAGGACGAACAAGCTGTTATCAAAACAAAGATCTTTACCGTAATTTTATGCACCTCGAACGTCTCGGACTATATCACTTCGATTGTGGTTTCATACATTGTAAATAGTAACACGATTCCATACCTAACATGTACATATTTTGGTTGACTTATTTGAAAATAATTTGAACGTAAACTGTGTCAAGTATTGCGTATTTGTTTGTTATACTGTTTACGAAACAGACAACTTTCTGTAAACAGTGGTGCATCTAAAGTCACCGATTGTTCAGAAAGACCGTCTCTTTATGGCAATTTATCTGAAAGAAAAGAACACTTCATTAAATGAAATCTCACCAGAGCTTCTTATGTAACACTGTATGCAGATTACAAGGAATTATCGCAGTATAAAGATGGTTACTTTCAAATGGGGAGCATAATTGAGGTTCTTTGCTGCAAAACTGTGCATAAAATATATTTTTTCACATTCGAGACTTTTTATTTCAATTTATTATGCTAATTTCGCTTCCTGAATAAGATATGACAAATCTTTACCTCACATTTCAATATCTCTGGTACATTATAAATAATTGTAATATTTTTAATTACCTATTCCAGAACGTGTAAGGTATTTAGTAGCTACTATATTTGGTGTTAAAAGAGTTCATTTGAAAATCTACTCTTTAGCCAGATAGTCATCTGAATTTTTACTGTCTGATGCAATTTGACAGGTTCTTGAAGTAGATTACAAGCAAAGCGATCTATCCGTTGTAATTTCCTTTGCTTCTGTTTCTAAACAAGTGGCCCGATATCATAAGCCACCGCCAACAAAGTCACAGCGGTTTGTCCAGGGGGCAAAATTTTAAACTATTGCGTATAATGCGTTCAAGAGTGATTATTTTAATAGTATATCTGGTATATAAGGCCAACTTGAAGGTTCGATTCCCATCAGATGACTTGTGTTCTTAAAGTGATGCCGTGAGATTGCAAAAAGTAAAAAATATTAAAAAATCGAGTTTAAAATTTCAGTGATTCCTTTGAGTGACCCATATGAACAGCAAGGGAGAAAAAATAAGGCCTGTTGTGCGAATTCCGGCAACAGCCTTCAAATTTTCGTAAAAATAACGACTAAACTCGAGGAAATCAAAAATGTGCTGCGGACAAACACTATTCAGTCTCCTAACGAACATCAGTTGAGCGGACCAATGAGAACGAAGTACTGATGCATATTCACTAGGTGTAAACAGCTGATCGATTTAGCACAACAACACAAGTGAACAAGACGTGTGTTTGTGTGGATCTTGAACGTTGATATTGCAATGTACAGAGTGCATGGTAATACCACTAAGGTGGTGCTATCCCGTTTTACTGTAGTAGCCCAGGGAGCTGGAAGACAAAGTAGCCTAACTTAGGCTATAGTATACTGGCTAGTGGTACCTCTGTGTAAATTTAGCCTAATTTAGGCTAACGTTAGATGCTCTGCCTTTTATGTGCACTTACCATCGTCTTTGACGTTCTTACTCATGGCGATAAAAGAGATAGTATTGGTGTAACTTTCGTTGTAAACCTGTAACGTCCAAATTCAAATCGGTACGGTAACGCGTACCAAAGAGTGAAAGACTGTGGCCTGTGGTAAGAGGAAGCTACATTGAGTGTATACAAGCAGGGAGCTGGAAGACCCAGCTCCCTGATACAAGTAAGTTAGTGTTATGAAGCAATTATGCAAGAACATGCATTCTCTGGTCGTGAGCACTGTTATATAAGATCAGTTGTCGTGAGCGAACAGCTGTAGGCTACCGTAGAGCTAGTCAGGCTGGAGTGGTATGGTACGTCTTTTTAACATGGTGACACCTCAATAACATTGCATATTCAAATCAGGTTCGTTTTAGGCGTGGTTTAATGCCGTATAATAAGGACCGTTTTTTGGAAAAGGCCTTCAAAAATTTACCGATTTTATGCTGTTTAGGTTACTTCCCGAGACTATCACTATCATTTTGAGCTTTCAAATTGTATTCTTCAACTCTGTGAAGCACTCGTGGCATTTTTAAAAATAAAGAAAGACATAAGAAGAAGCAAATTCTTATGTTTTTCCTTTTTGCAAACTCACGGCATCACTTTAATATTCCTATGTGATATTTATTATTTCTCCTGCTAAATGCTTTGCTACTTTTAAATTATGGAAATCCATGTAGGGGTCGTCCTGGTGGGATCATATTCCAACCTTGTTCGGTCATGTTCTCGAATCTAAAATAACAAAATCAGCCCACTGCACAGAGAAACGTTAATTAGGATAAATACATTTTGAAGTAAGATCAAAATACGGCTTACGTTTATCAATAGGGCTTAAAGGGGAGGGAGCAATGAATGTTCTAAAATTTGTTAACAAACTTTTACGTTTTGCCATTTTGTAATAAATAAGAACATTAGACAGTAATTTGAAAATGTTATATAATTGTTGGAATTGTGAACTATTGTTGGAAGTGTAAACTTCTAAGTAACTTCTTTTTTTCAGGTCTTCTAGAACCACTGTGATCCATTCATATCCACATCCAAGTCACTTTCAGTCCAAAGCTGAATATCTTGTAGAAGATTTCTTTTCAAACCATTAATAATGAGTTTTGACAGCCACTCCTACCGTACCCGTATAAGGCTGTTTTATATTCCTAACCATCGATAGTAATCGTTTTTGTAACTTGACATTAGTTAACATTCCCGTAACTAGTCTATACTCCCACAATACCTTTCACAACACATGATTGACAATGTATAATGCTGTGCAATGGTTTATGTATAGATGTTTCAACAATTTACCACATCAAATGTCAGATAAACGATCTTATAACTGGACGATGCCCTCTTCTAAAAGAAGCAGGAATTCATCGGTCATTAGATTATATTCTAAACCACTAGGTGTAAAGTATCCTGTATGGTCATTGTGACAGAGTAATCAGCAAATATTGCTATATGTGTGATTATATTTGTTCATAGTTGTATTCGTTTTTTGTTGTTTAGGTTACTGAATTAGGAAAATCGTTGAAATCGCTCGTTTTAAAGAGTATGCTTACCTTTTTCTCATAGATTTTATTAAGTCTGTAAGTGGCTAATTGAAGAAACAGCTAGGTTGAAGGACTGCATCAGAATGTAGGGTATGTCTTTCGTTTTATCAATTTCATTTTCTTTCAGTAAACGCACCTCCTCAATGATTTCGACGGTTGGATTTAAATTCATTTCACAACTCCCAGTGTTGCTATGACGACGACGAACAAGAGGAAACTAGATATGTTGATCATAACATCTTGACAATGCCCCCCCCCCCCCCCCCGTCTTTGCACAAATAAATACATTTCCTCAAAGCAGTTAAAAAACTGATAGTATTTGGCTGCGCAGTGCCCAAGTGAAACTAGTAGCCTGGCTATACATTCATGTTTGTCTCGTAATCAATTCCTGTAAATATAATTTATTCAATGTATATAACATCAGTGGTGATTAGACCAGGGTGCTTTAAGCTTTCATGAATTTTATCATTTTGGAGACTATGTATGCAACTGTCATATGGTGTACCTTTATACCTTACAACCAACAAGTCATGCATTAAGGATATACTAAGGATGTGTTTCTTTGTAACTGTGTTTAATTTTGTACGCACGGTAAGTTATCAATGTAGATTTATACATTGATCTGGTGTATGAACTAAAAAACTTATAGATGACCAACCTGAGGACGTCAGCAGTTTCTCAAAAGTGTGTATGGGTGTGCGTGCGTGCGTGGAGGGGGGGGGGGGTTAGTGGGAGTGCTTTTATGAACTTGAACAGATCAAGTGCTTGGGCGAGACTCTAGCGTCCTAGGATGTGGGTTTGCTAATAGGCATTGGAATTTTAAGATTAAACATTCTTTGTTGCGTAGCCTTGGGGTATTTTCCTTATTTATTTATTTAATATAAAATGGTTGTTTTTGACATTTTCGTTTTGACAGAGTCAACAATTACAAATTAATGCATGCATATAAATTGCTATCAAGTTCAGGAGATATGTTTTCTGTCCACGCCTGTTGATGCTCATGTGGAGAAGGAAGGGTCGGTTGTAGGAGCCCGACCTAAACGACTAAGGTCAAAGTCAAGCTGTAATGTTACGTGGATGTCTATTTGTTGTCTATTACTTGAAGAAGACTTACAAGTTATGACGAGACGAAATAAATAGCATCATTCCGTAATTGAATGGAATTCAAAATTATGTTTATTAATTTATTGGAGAAAAAACTCAAAAATTGAAAACACCACTTGATTTAGCCTATTTTAGGTTATTGCGCAATTTACACAGATAATCGCCTTCAATCGTTTACATTTTACTTTTATTGTTTGTACTGGTCGGCGAATTAAAGCAAACACTGTTGTCCTGAAAATGAAACACTTACCGTATACCGCATACCGTATACCGTGTTCACAATGCATTGGCTTACCTACATTTGCTTTAAGCCTGGTGGATGGATGTAACTTTTTTCATGCGTGCATGGCACCGGTCTTTTTTTCAATCAGCAAGTATTTAGCCTGCGTAGTTGGTCTCTTTGGCTGAGGTCACACCGTGAATCCCATCACAGGAATTTGTAGTCATGAGCTCACCTACGGTGCATTTGTCCTCGTTTGTAGCCAGACCGTCAGTGTACAAGATATATTGCTTTAAGGACTGGATGTCTTACATTACACTTTATTCAAAGGCAACGGCTGAACCAGTCGGAATGGTAAAGACAGAGAAATTTCAATCATTTACTAAGATATAATCATACTGGCAATGACAGGCTGCTTTAACTTGACATATTTGTAATTATACTTGATGGGACATTGCACGTTCCCGAACCTTCTTCACATACCACACTATGTGTAGGCTATCATTTATGTATATACAACTTTCTACTTTGTCAGTAGGTCTATATTGAAAATATTATGTTATCAGCTGCATTTGCTATAATTCTGATTTAATTTTGCGTCAGTTTTATTTCGTTGAATGGATATAAAGCTAGTAAATATATGTTCTGTGTACCTCAAAGACGGATGCCTGTCAATAATTGAAAGTGTCTGCTACAAACAAGAAACATCAGAGAATTTAATGAATGTCGTTATTGTTAATTTTCTTTGTTCAAAACTGACGAGAGCAACTTTACACCGCTTGAAAAACAAAGCTGTTATCAGGAAATGATTGACAGAACAGTGAAATGTTAATCAGCTTGGCTTAAAATCAGTCTTTCTTTTATTCGACAACTGAAAAAACCATAACTAACGCACTAATTAACTTTCTAAGATCAAAACAGATATCAGACGTAGTATGGCAAATTAACAAATCCACCCCTCCCCTTCCCCCATCAGAAAAGTGTTTAAATTTTCTACACTCATGTACTAGAGAAATCTTACGGGAAATGTCTTTTTGGTTTCGATGAAAAGAGAAACCTATGCAGTCATGATGGCGTGTGTATGTATGTGTGTATGTGCGCACTTGTATTGATATCCAGTTGAGGACCTTGACCAGAATACACACCTACACCTGAGGACATTTTTTCCATCTGAGGACCTAAACCCAGGTCCTCGGGTAAATTTAGTTCCATTGCATTCTACACACGTTTTCCATTATCTAGGTATAGGTAAGGGCAGAGTCCTCTACTGGCTATGAATTTGAAACAGGTGTGTGAAAATTTCAGAGGTCCTCAGGTGTGTAGGATACATCTGGTGGACTTATATTATATTGCCAATATAGTGGACTTAGGAGATATATGTGGCTTCCCAATTGGTGTGTATAGCGCCTTCTAGAGGGTAGTAATACAATGCATGTGTTCATTCGTCAATCTCATAGTTGTATGTGCTGGTCCGCAGGTGAATATGCATACATGACAACATGCGCAGGTCCTCGGTTTGTGATGAATACCAGTATGTATGTGTGTGTGTGTGTGTGTGTTTGTGACACTTTGCTCGTTAACACGATATCTCAAGAAGGGAAACTCTGACAGTTTTCAAACTTGGTACATAGATGCCCCATATTGAGAGAAAGAACCCTATTGTTTTTGGTGGGGGTCAAAGGTCACTTGGGGTCACCGGGGGTCAAAACCTGAAAACCTTGTTAACACAATATCTCGAGATAGGAAGCTTGGATGAATTTCATACTTTGTATGTAGATGCGTTACAGTAAGAGGAAGAACCCTATCATTTTTGGTGGAGGTGAAAGGTCATCTGGGGTCACCGGGGGTCAAACCCTGAAAACTTCGTTAACACGATATCTCAAGAAGGGAAGCTCTGACATTTCTCAAACTTGGTACATAGATGCCCCATATTGAGAGGAAGAACCCTATTGTTTTTGGTGGAGGTCAAAGGTCACCTGGGGTCACCAGGGGTCAAACCCTGAAAACATTGTTAACACAATATCTTGAGATAGGAAGCTTGGATGAATTTCAAACTTAGTATGTAGATGCGTTATGATAAGAGGAAGAACCCTATCATTTTTGGTGGAGGTGAAAGGTCATCTGGGGTCACCGGGGGTCAAACCCTGAAAACTTCGTTAACACGATATCTCAAGAAAGGAAGCTCTGACAGTTCTCAAACTTGGTACATAGATGCCCCATATTGAGAGGAAGAACCCTATTGTTTTTGGTGGAGGTCAAAGGTCACCTGGGGTCACCAGGGGTCAAACCCTGAAAACATTGTTAACACCAGATCTCAAGAAAGGAAGCTCTGACAGTTCTCAAACTTGGTACATGGATGCGCCATATTGAGAGGAAGAACCCTATTGTTTTTGGTGGAGGTCAAAGGTCACCTGGGGTCACCGGGGTCAAACTCTGAAAACCTTGTTAACACGATATCTCAAGAAAGGAAGCTTTGACAGTTCTCAAATGTAGTACATGGATGCCCCATATTGAGGGGAAGAACCCTATTGTTTTTGGTGGAGGTCAAAGGTCACCTGGGGACACCTGGGGTCAAACCCTGAAAACATTGTTAACACAATATCTTGAGGTAGGAAGCTTGGATGAATTTCATACTTATTGTGCAGATGCGTTATGGTAAGAGGAAGAACCCTATCATTTTTGGTGGAGTTCAAAGGTCATCTGGGGTCACTGGGGGTCAAACCCTGAAAACCTAGTTAACATGATATCTCAAGAAGGGAAGCTCCGACAGTTCTCAAACTTGGTACATGGATGCCCCATATTGAGAGGAAGAACCCTATTGTTTTTGGTGGAGGTCAAAGGTCACTTGGGGCTACCAGGGGTCAAACCCTGAAAACCTTGTTAACTCAATATCTTGAGGTAGGAAGCTTGGATGAATTTCATACGTAGTATGTAGATGCGTTATGATAAGAGGAAGAACCCTATCATTTTTGGTGGAGGTCAAAGGTCATCTGGGGTCACCAGGGGGGTCAAACCCTGAGACAGAGCTGCCAACCAGCACAGATTTTCCATATTCAGTACGGAAAATCATTGTAAATGTGGGAATGCGGATTTTTACTTGATAATCCGAATTTTGAATGAGTAAATAGGTCCTTTCACGAACTTTATTATTCTTTAGCCAACATATCAAAAGACTGAGAATAGACTACAGTATTTCACTGTAGTGTATTTATTTGAGCCCAGTAATCTATGCTGTTATGTTATTGGTTAAATTTTTGTCAACAAGTTGATGTTAAACCAATCAGAAGATAGTTTGCAGCAGATCCATGACATTCCATAAGCTACCATATCATTGGTTGATCAGTTGTAAATAGATCCACTTTCAACCAATCAGAAACTGTGTTAAAAGCTAGTTTCTGAGTGCAGTGACAGACTATCACACATAGCCTGCCAGCCAAGGTCTGTTGAGCTGGCTGAGTAGCCCAACGTTAATGTTAGATTTGACTGTAACTGAATTGGAAAATTAGCACCATAATCAAACTTACAGCAGGAATATCACAGTATGTTGTAATATGGCTCCTCTTCAGAGTAGCATGGTAGCAGAGTAGCATGAGTAACTTTAGTGGAAAATTTACCAGGCAGATCAAGTTTTAACGTAGGCCTAGGCCTAAGTGTTGTTACAGAACCAACAACAAACATTAGCCTACACACACAATAACGTTAGACTCAGTACATAAATCTAATGCAGAGTTCCAGGTTTATGGGCTAACGTTAGGCCTAGGCCTAGACAAAGTCCTAGTCCTGTGACTAAGTCCTAGCCTAACTGCCACAGTACAGGCTAGCCTAATTGTAGTACAGTATGTATGGGCTGATATTAGAGGTAGGTTACTGTAATAGCTATGGCCTAGGCTAGGGCTAATCAAAGCAGTTATTGCCTGTCAAATGTTGGTACCCATCATCTAAGTTTGTAGTATTTACAGAGAGATTTCTGTGACCAGCTGTGCATAGGCCTAGGCTAGGTTTATACTTATAGCTAGGCCTAGGCTAGACCTACAGTATGTGTACCAATAGCGTGAAACCAATAAAACTGTGTTTACCGATAGCTTAATAAACTTCGCGAGATTATTTTAATGCTGTATGAAAGACTTTGTCTTTGTACTGAATATGGATGATACTCGATGTACAGTTTGATAAGTTGTGAAAAATACAACCAAAAAATGTGTTTCACGCTATTGGTACACATACTGTAGGCTAATGTTACTTAGGGCATTGCCAAGTATTTAGCATAGCCTCTAGGCTATACTGTAACGTTAGGCCTTGGGAATACTTGGGATATTTTGCTTTTTGTCCTTTGGTGACCCTGATGACTATCTTGGGAAATTTTGCTTTTTGACCTCTCGTAACCCCAGATGACGATCTTGGGAAATTTTGACCAGTGACTGAAAGATATGGGACATCATGGCATTATTTGGAATAGAACATATATCATCGAAACCTCAATGCATTTTTGCATTCTGGTTTACAAACAGCAGACAGGCTGAGTGAGGGTTCCTTACCTGGAATCCATGCACTTAATTATCATCATGTAACGACACTCACTCCTATAACATTATTGCGAAACAATATATTGTTGTACATAACGGCAATTTATCATGACATTGTATGAACCATTTCAGAAAGATACAAAACGAACCATTTGGCTATATCAGTGTCCTAACAAGGAATTAGGTCAGGTATAATTCGGATAACGACTTATTCAAACAAGGATTAAATATTGTCCATCAACTCTCTATTTTGGAGCAGTAGTTTTAACTCCTTTCCCTCAATGGAATTGACTTTTTCAAAAATAAGAAAATAGAAAAATTAACCCAGCTTCACAGTAATTCAGAAAATCACAGATAAACGGGTAAGAATATATGTCCCTAACTTCTTTAAGATGTTTCCATGGATTTTCACTGAAGGGTTCTTTTTCTTCCTAAATTCTTCACACAAGTCTTAACCACTGCGTTCACAGTGGTATAATTGTGCTTAGTTTTTGAATATTATGTTGTTACGTAATAACACGGGGGGGGGGGGGCTGACGCATAGAAAGACTAACTCAGGAGATGCAAGGTTTACTCATAGGCACTGTTTATTTGTCAAGTGTTGTGCAAGCAAACATTTACGAAAGCTACCAGCATTCCTTTGAATGAAAGGAAAGAATTTTATTTTCCTTTAACGTGTTTCGAAACGGACACGTTCGAAAACAAAACCGGACGGATGACAAACATAATACCAAAACTATCCACACGCCACGAAGGAAACGAAGAGACTTTTTTTCACCACTGTAACGTGGTTGCTTCAGCGTGGGTGTATTTTTTACGACGAGACGAACATAGGGAACAAAATAGCAAACAGGAACAGAGATTGAACGAAAACGAACTCAACTGTACTCTCTCCAAATCAATTCTCCTCTCAACTCATCGAACACATATCACTGACTGCAACAAAGAACTTACTACTATTACGTAACTTAAATAACATATAAATAACTCGACAATACAACAACTACATAACATGCAAATGATAAGTGAACGACCTTTAATCGTATCGCTGAATATTCAAACTTAATTACTTTCCTTCATTTGGTATCCCGTTTCTCTTACACCACTAATAAACAGAAACCACCACCACACCCATCATCAACGACCGCCCTCAACCCCCGACGCCGACAACGACCACCGCCCGGACCCAATCCCCCAAAACAACACCCGAGAATCACAAATCCCTCCCAAGAATCACAAATCCAAACCGCACGCCCGACGACAACAGCACGCAAGAAACACCGGGCAAATACAGGTGCACTTTGCCCAAGGGTGCCCCGGAGGCAGTTGTGGCAAAGGGTAACCTCATTATTCCACGTTAAACTCCACAACCGGATGCACTTCCAAGTCCTACCCGGACGAGATTTTTTTTTCCAAAAGTCCCCTGACTCTCTGGCGAAGGGCCAGGGGCGAAAACCAAACAATACTCCCGGAGGAGTTCTGCTCCCTGAAGGAGTAACAACGTCCCCAAGGGGCAAACTTTGACTAAACTGACCCACCCGACAGTAGCCCCGTTCTAGACTGGCTGAATGGAACAGGAGGGCTTTTAAAGTACATAGAAATAGGCACTGACGAACAAAGAACCCAAACCGGACCGGAGCAAACGTAACCGATAACCACCCACCGAATCGCCACCATGCTCTCACCATCCACACCAAGCAAAGGAAACGAAAGAGTCTGTTACCGCCAACAAACAGAAACAAGGCAAAAACAACACACGCCCAAAGGCAACAAACACACCCAAGGCAACAACACGCCAAAAGGCAACTACAGCGCAAAGGGACACGGGGTAGGGGGGTTGGGGTTGGGGTCCACCTGCCACACTCAAATCACTATTTACATTATATACAACTATTTACATGCAACGAAACAAAACAAAACTCCCAAAGAGATCGAACGAGCCCGGTAGGGGATCGGGAATGTCCACTTTCTTCGGCAACCCAAAACGCACTGGGCAAATACAGGTGCACCTTGCCCAAGTGTGCCCCGGAGGTAGTTGTGGCAAATGGTAGCCTCATTATCCCCACGTCTAAACAAACTCCACAACCAGAGGTGAGCTTTTTAAGTACATAGAAACAGGCACTGAGGAACAAAGAACCCAAACCGGACCGGAGCAAAAGGCACAACCGGGGGGCTGTTTAAGTAAACAGAAACAGGCACTGAGAAACAAAAGAAGCGAAACCGGACCGGAGCAAAACGCAACCGACAACCACCCACAGAACCGCCAACCATCTCTCACCATCCACACCCAGCAAAGGAAGCGAAAGAGTCTTTGTTACCGCTAACAAACCATGAAAGATCAGAACAACACAAGGCCAAAACAACACACGCCCAAAGGCAACAACAGGCCCGAAGGCAACCACAGCGCAGAGGGACACGGGGGGTCCACCTGCCACACTCAATCACAACCGGAGACTTTTTTTCCAGAAGTCCCCTGACTCTCTGGCGAAGAGCCAGGGGCGAACACCAAACAATACTCCCGAAGGAGTTCTGCTCCCTAAAGGTGTAACGACGTCCCCAAGGGACAAATTTGACTTAACTGACGACCCACCTGACGGTGGTCCCTTTTTTTCCAAAAGTCCCCTGACTCTCTGGCGAAGAGCCAGGGGCGAAACCCAAACAATACTCCCGAAGGAGTTCTGCTACCCGAAGGAGTAACAACGTCCCAGACGGTGGTCCCGTGGGCTTTTTAAGTACGTAGAAACAGGCACTGGCAAACTTAAGAAGGATCCCAAACCCAAACAAAACCATGACGGGTCACAAACACAAATGCTAAACAAACTATACATACCGTGCAACAGGGAACAAAAGTGTCTTTGTTACTACTGAACTCCAGTAACTGATTCTGCAGCCAACCCCAAAACAACTCCCCACAACCACATACCACCTAAACAAATTCCGCCCACACGCCCAAAGGAAACACCACGCCCGATGGCGACTCTACACCCCACGGCAACAACACGTCCGAAGGCAACACTACGCCCCAAAGGCAACACTACGCCCCAAGGCAACACTACGCCCGAAGGCAACACTACGCCCAAAGGCAACAGCACTTAAAAAGCACCGGGGCAAATACAGGTGCACCTTGCCCAAGGGTGCCCCGGAGGCAGTTGTGGCAAAGGGTAACCTCATTATCCCCAAGCTTTTTTTTCCCAAAAGTCCCCTGACTCTCTGGCGAAGAGCCAGGGGCGAAAACCAAACAATACTCCCGAAGGAGTTCTGCTCCCCAGAGGAGTAACAACGTCCCCAAGGGACAAACTTTGACTTAACTGACACCGTTCTTTCAAGTTTATTCACAATAACTGTTACCATACACATATGCATACAGAAATATTTACAAAGTATGTATGTACAAGAAAAATGTTTACATAAATGGACTTTAACAAAAAAGACATTTTTAAACTAACAAAAGAAACAAAGGTGACTTCTCAAGTTACACCATATATGACTTAAAAGCTAGTTTGTCCCCACAAACCGAGACAAAGGAGACCCCCTTGACCCACAAGTCAAGGAACTTTTCCCTGCCAAGTCTCGAAAAATCCGCTTCCACGCGTGTTGTTATGTCACATTTAATAAATCTTAATAACGAACCGTTTGACATGAAATTAGACTCAAAAACCATTTCGCACCTTGCTTTCCATAAGTGCAACTTAACTGAACAGAAAATAACCCAGAGTCTATTAATAACGGCCTTTGAGAGAGGCGGAGCCGGAGCTCCAAAGATGAAAAAATTTCGGTCAAAGACCTTGCCCTGCCCTGCCATGTCAGAATAAACCATGTTCACCCAACGCAGCACATGTCGTGCTCTCGCGCAATCCCCAAACACATGAATAATAGATTCAACATTTTTACACCCTGGGTATGGGCACATGCCATTACTAATCCCCCACCTCCGCAACTTATCCCCTGTTAAAAGTACTAAATGAGCCACCCGCCACTGAAAAGATTTAAACTTGACCTCCAATAAAGGGTTGAAAACAAACTTCCAAATGGTTTCCCACGGTAGGTGGTTAAGCTTTCGACAAACCCGAGGTAATAACCCTTTTGGCCGAAGATGATACACAATGTCTTTTAACGATAACCGTTTCCTCAAACTGACACCACCTGACTTTTTTTTCCAAAAGTCCCCTGACTCTCTGGCGAAGAGCCAGGGGCGAAAACCAAACAATACTCCCGAAGGAGTTCTGCTCCCCGAAGGAGTAACAACGTCCCCAAGGGACAAACTTTGACTTAACTGACACCACCTGACAGTGGTCCCGTTCTAGACTGGCTGAATAGAACAGGTCCCACCCTGGGAGCTCCGCCGTCGTGATCACGGACACTCCTGAGCTCCGCCGTCGTGATCACGGACACTACTCCTGCGCCAGGTAAGTATCAACCTGACTTCTTTTTTTCCAAAAGTCCCCTGACTCTCTGGCGAAGAGCCAGGGGCGAAAACCAAACAATACTCCCGAAGGAGTTCTGCTCCCCGAAGGAGTAACAACGTCCCCAAGGGACAAACTTTGACTTAACCTGACACAAAGGTTACCCTTTGCCACAACCGGATGCAGTTAGCACACCGGAGGTACCAATCAGGCCCGACGTGTGTGATTACAGATTAAGTATTTAGACACAGAACATTCTAATTGTGTGAAATAAGTTAACCCATTGTAACTTCGGAATGCAATCGAACTACTCGACGGTTGCGATCAATAATTAAAGCTTGAAAGTGTTGTAATCAAACTGCAGTAAAACATTCTACGAATTAATTACGTGAACAATTAAACACTTGATAATTAACTTTTTCACCTAAGAGATATTCATGACACTTAACATTCATGACAATAACTGAATATTCATATAATTAAAGAAATGCGTCAGAACCAGGGAGTTGTTATTTAGACAAATAACAACTGACAACTCCCTGGTCAGAACAGTACATTGAAAGGAGCTGTTTCCGTTTCAATATTTTACGCCCTTGTTCAAAACTTCGTCATACTTGAAGCAGAGACATAGGGAAGGGTTGAAATATTACAGCAATACATCCATTCATCTCATTTATTTCTCCTTTAATGTGAGCTAACTGATGTAAAAGTCAAATGAAAACTTAAACATCGTCACCATTCAACGGCAGGGGGTCATGGCGGGATAGACACTCCTAGTAGTTGATTTTTGGTTTCTTAGGGGCACAGTGGATAAGCAATATTACATGAGGCCCTCCTCAAATGAGGTAGCCAGAGGCTTCCCTGCATTACATTTTACACGTTGAGGTATGACTGGACTAGGCTTATGTAACGTAAAAGAGACGAAATATTTTTAAGGGAAAGGCCGGTTAATCGGTCCGTGAGATTCTCCCATTCGGGGAAATCGAAAATCCTTCCCAATGGGGGAAATCCTATGCAAACATTGTATAGGCTTTCTAGACTAACAAAGATAAGGTTTAGTAAGAACGAAAAATATTCAAAAATACGTTTTTCTCAAAGACGTGGTGTTGAACCTATAATTAGGATGTGGCTAGAGGGGAATCTCCTGAACCGTTGACTCTGTTTGTATAATCATCAATCTTGTACACAAACGCATGCTCGCAACGAAGTAGTGGTACGATTTTGATATTTGTAATATCAATTACCAGCAGCCCGCCCTCTAACATTTCGTTATCTGCTACTTATATGTTACTTATTTTTCAATCATCCCAGATTTCAGAATCATATGCGTATACCGCAAACGCGTCTAGGTCTCATGCAACACGGAATCTTAACTTCAGGACGTATATTATCACCTTGAACTGGCACTTGACGTTTTGACTTTGACCCCCTATAGAGAGCCTGGTTTCATTCTTATTCAATAATATTGAAGAATGATACACTTTACTTAACACAGTGATAATCAGTGTTGTAACAAGTCAAGTCACTAAGTCGGACTCGAGTCGACTCGAGTCGCATATTTGACTTGACCTGACTTGAATTGACTCGAGTCACCACCTAAAATGACTTTACTTGACTCGCACTCGAGCATTGCATGACTCGAATCCAATTGAAGACTCGAGTCAGGGTAAATGACTCGAGTCTCCTGCTGCGACTCGAGTTCTTTGGTGCGACTCTGATGTTTGTAAACGTACGCAATTCTGGACTGTGCACGTCCATATCCCAAAGTAGACCCGCCTGCAACTATACAGCACCCGTGTGTAATCAATACCAGCACTGTATGCCTATAGTATAGTTGTCAATTGACAACAAACGGGCCGCGCAGAGCAGTTCGACAAATCCTCCCTACTGCTGCGGAAGCAAGTCATATCTGACTATGTACACAGTATGCCAGGCTTGGACCATTACGATCACCGATATCGGTGGTTTCGATCAAAAAGCAACATGTTGCAAAAACAGGGTTGCCATCTGGGGCAAACTTTCATTAAAAATTGACAGTTCCACGTTTGTAGAATTTACTCCTGATTGTAGCAAAAAATAAAAAAAAAATGACTGACCTCAGATGCTTTTAAATCTTGACAGTAATCTTCTCTGTGAATTTCATTTCATTTCATCGGCGTATTCAGGCGCGGATCCAAGGGAGGGGGGGGCTTTGCCTGCCTCAACCCCCCCTTGCCTGCCTCAACCCCCCCCCTTTTGCCACATCAACAATAACTAATACGCGAAAATTAGCATAATATGCATAATATTAATCTAGGAGAATATTCAAGGGGGCTTTCAGCCTTCCCCCCCCCCCTTTTTTGAAATTTCTGGATCCGCGCCTGGGCGTATGTGAGAGAAAATCCAAAATAAAATTACCTTCTTTTCGTCCGAAGTAATCAATTCTGCTCAGCGCAAACATATGATTGACGTTTTGACCAGGTTCAACTCAAAAAATTTCAGGACAACGCTGACTGAAATCATTTGGTGTTCAGTTTTGCTGTGTACTTTGTGCACAAATTGGCCACATAAACAACTTCCATAAACAACTTCGTGGCCAATGTACCCACGATTAAAACAAAGGGCTCGTTGTAGTCAAGGTGTTGCCAGGGCTTTTTTTTCACTTGTTTGCAACACAACGTTTACATAAAGCGAACAGAGCCGTATATTTAGAGAGTTTGGCCAACTTGCGATTTGTGACGTCATACGTAAACACTGGGCGCCATTTTAGGTCCATTTGAAGAGCATACCAATTGCGCGACATGTACAAAGCAGTGTATGGATGTCATTGTCGGTAAAAGGAAGACAAGCGTGGGCTAGTGGATGCTTAATTAATAGGGATAGCTACTCGTAAATTTTGCTACTCGGTGGTTGTTAATACACAGAAGATTATATGATACTGCGGATTGGTCCCGATGTCCAGGCCGTGTGAAGAGAAAAGTCCATTCAAATGAACGTAAGTGTTGCTAACGTGAGTACTGTAGGCAGGTCATGGCTAAAGACATAGGGCCTAGCCTAGGTCTTAGCCAAATTAAACCAACTTTATTGCAATACTAACGTTATGGGGTAGGCTACAGACCTTCACGTCCAAGGCAGACGTAGCCTAACCTGTGTAGTACATGCGTACGAATGCAAGTTAATAATTAATGTCATTTATGGAGATATTTGAATGCTGTTTTCTACCCGGGTTGAAGGGAGAATGCAGTCACCCCAATAAAGAATTGTATACTAGCATAGTGGTAGTAGACTATCCTATTTCCAGAATGGATCTTGAGAATCATGTGACAGTATTTTTTCACTCAATTGTAAAATTTACATAAAGCAACTGCTTGGGCAGCTTGGTTTACCTTGAATATGCAATATTTAGGCCTATGGCCAAAAATATTATGAAAGATACTTCGAAAAGAAATAAGAAGAAATTTGTGACATTTAGCTATTGTTTCAAAATAAGTTTGGGGCGACTGCTTTTGACCTGTGCATATGTCAGCCTGTCAGTCACTAATTTTTGTACTGTTGAAATTTTGTCTTGTCATCCCTTATAAACCAAGGACTGGGGCCCAATTAGGGTGCATTCCTAAAAGCTATTGCTGAAGTTTGCCATGTCAGCATTTCACATGCCAGCACAAAACAGGTGTGAATTACAGCATAACATAAAAATTATTTTGCAAAATTACTTTGCCTGCTGTACATCTGATTATTATTCATCTTCTCAATCTCAATTACTGCCATGGCTCATCATACTGGAAGCAAAAAGTTAACACACATTTAGTGACATTCATGTCATATTTGGCAGGAAACATTTTTGTGAGATTAAATGTGAATTGTCCAGAAAGGCATTGCATCAGTAAGTTCTGTAGCTATGGTAGCTTAGGCTTTAATTGCAAACTTACATATAAAATACATTGGACTTAGATTAATAGTCATACATCAAGTCAAGTGATGCCTCATGCTGCCATGCAAGACTGAGGTTCTTGCAGTTCCTTTTTGAAGGTCTTCTGAATTTTGCAAGTGCATGCAATGCACCTACTGCAGGCATAGTCCTAGCCTTTGAACAGTGCTGTATGTTTCCCCATTCTCCATCGTTGCCCTTCACTGCACAGAACATTAAGTTTTATGATCCTGGGCTTAATGTCAGACTTCCCGGCACCCTCCCAGATAAGGCCGGCCTACTGTAGCTACAATGCTTTCTCAGGCTGAACTTGGTCATCAAGTTCCTTGCACGTGTTAATTTTGTTGCTAGGTCTAGACATAATTCTGGAATTGTTTCCCAGCCTTAACCTTAACAACTAAATACCTCTGATGCCACCTTCTGCAGGCTTTGTCACAATTGTGAATATAATTGTAAGAGATCTATGTGATATCAGAAATGTGATGTGTCATACAGTAGTAGAAGCCACCATGTTTAGTGGCATCAAAGAGCCTGTGTGTAGCACATCTGATACAGCCCTTGCCCCCATACAATGTTACACCTGTATTGGAAACACTGGCTGTTCAGGCGCTAGGACCAGAAAGGCATAGACTGTTAAGTAAAGTACATTTGCAGATGAGACCAATAGTCTTTGACTCATATAACATACAGGCTGTACACAGTGTTATTCTTTCTTCAGTAGTTTCTGAACTGAGGTTGTAAATGTACAAGTTTAGCAAGTGTAGCCACTGACAAGCTACCTGGGGGCTGAAAGGGTGGGGGCAATTTCCATTGACCATCTAGTAATAAGGAGTCGCCATCAACCTCAAAAATGTGACAAATCTGTGCCCTCCTCCTTCAGCAAAATGTGGAAATTCATATGAAAACAGAAGGTTGCTGAGCCTAGGGTTGGATTAGTTACATTGTAGACTGTTGTCTATGACAGGGTTTCTCATAACAAGGCCCTCTAAGCTCACCCAGAGACGGTAGCAATTCACCCAACTAGCCTAACTCCTAGCCCCGCCTCCAATTTAAACATAAACAACTGTCCAGTCTTAGAACACTTCCAAGACATAGCCACTGTAGCCTGACTGCACTGAGTTTCAATTGCTTAAGGCAATATTGAAAAACAAACTGTGTGTGACTGTGAGCCTAATTAGGAACACACCTGACTAAGTCATCATCGCCAACCAGAGTGGTGCTATTATTGTCTGCATGAATGCCGATCAAAATACAGTCACCAGCTGGCTTTAGAACAATGGGGATATGCCTAAATATATTTGGGGGATGCCATAGCTCCTTTAAAGGCTACATAATGTCCAAAGATTACTTGCAGAAAGTGGCATCTGTTGAAAGGAATTGGTCCTTGGGGATGTCAGACTATGTACAACAACCAAAAGATGCCAGAGGTATGTACTGCCAGACTTCAAGGCCAATCTCATGGGTATATAGGGTCTATATAAAGGGATTCAACCCAGAGCTGCCTTGTGCTGTAGATGCCAAAAGTGAAAATCAATAGGATTTCAGTGCAACATTCTATCAACTGCAGAATTATTTGTTTTGCAAAAACAAAATAAATAAATAAATAAAGAAAGAAAGAAAGAAAGAAAGAAAGACAGACAGACAGACAGACAGACAGACAGACAGACAGAAAGAAAGAAAGAAAGAAAGAAAGAACGAACGAACGAACGAACGAACGAACGAACGAAAGAAAGAACGAAAGAAAGAAAGAAAGAAAGAAAGAAAGAAAGAAAGAAAGACAGACAGACAGACAGACAGACAGACAGACAGACAGACAGACAGACAGACAGACAGACAGAAAGAAAGAAAGAAAGAAAGAAAGAAAGAAAGAAAGAAAGAAAGAAAGAAAGAAAGAAAGAAAGAAAGAAAGAAAGAAAGAAAGAAAGAAGTAAATAAAATAAAATTTGTGTCAGATGTTTCATCCTTCCCATTTGTAGGACATTTCACATTTGCATGCCCCCTTAGTGCCCTACATGTAGCTATGTTTCAAAACTTTTGGTTGCATGAATTTAACAGTTTGAGCACAGTATCATAAACAGTATTGTTAAATGGTTGTAAAGAAGCTTGCAGGAATAATGACACAGTCACACAGCCACTGAAGTGTGGTTGACTACACATTTCCCCTTGAAAGTTATGTTTGTTACGATAAACACTTGAATGTAGATGCTGGAGCAAGTTAGACCTCTATTGGGAAGGAACATTAGCAAAATTTAAATCTGCATATTCATATTTTCTGTTTTGTATGCCAATCCTTTCTGTACCATTGCCATACACTTGTATCCTACTTCTCCACCTGACTTCTCTCTTTTTTTCTTTTCTTTATTTCAGCCAACTAGAAGGAAGAGCCAAATCAAATATTTAAAGGTAGTTAACTGTGAATACTGGACATTGACAGAAAACTTTGTGTAAGACATGCAATGTTAGTGGTGAGAGAGTTCTTAGCTCTGCATCTGAATGTTACTTCAACAGAGTAATGTTATTCCTTCAGAAGGGTGGGGGAAAGGAATTCCATGTGACAGCCACTCCATTAAAACTTAGTGCTGCAGTCTCTTCTCAGAAAAGTAGAAAACCCTCATCGATCTCTTTGCAACGGATGAAACCCTGGTGTGGGTGCTTTGCCTGTGGTTGTCAATAACTTGTTTCATTCATCATGGTGGGTTCTACAATGAGGCCAGGGGTGAGAGTGACTGATGCTAAAACCATTCAAGATTATGATAATGTTTGGAGAAATTGTCAACTGCTGCCTGTAACCTCAAATAGGATCTACTTTGCAAGGAACCAAGATTACTAGTGTGACGTTTAGTGTGCAACTGAGCTGTGGTGTAACTGTCCAGGAAGAACATTTCGATTCAATCTCTACCAAGTTGCTCAGCAGATTCATGGAATAAGTTCAATTACTATGACAACAGTAGGGGCTAAAGACAAGCAGTCACCACCCCAAAGTATATTTTGGTGTAGGGGTATCAAAATTCTCACTTGGTTCCTACTCTTTGATTGACATCAAAGTTTGAAAATTGAAATGATGCAGAGTAACTCACATTCCACACAATGCAGAGATGATACGTGTTTGGATTACCTTACAACCTTATGTGCTCGCCAGGACATGTCCTGACCCAATCAAATATGTTTTGTCTGTACAAGGAGGAGATTTATACATTTATGAAAGGAGCTACAATTTGCTTAGTTTCGAGAATTGGGACTGTCTGGGATGATGAGAATTACCCTTTAAGGAAGGGCGGGGGGGGGGGTGGTCAGTGAACTCTAACAGAGTTTGAGGCAAGAGGTACAAAAAGTTGCTGTTAGTTTGAGCTTGTCTCTTCCAGTCGGTAAACCCTTTTTATCTCTCCAAAGTGAATTTTAATTTGGATAAATCTAGTTCGTCAGTGACCCATTCCTTCATACAGTATTTGATTTAAACATTGCTTGCAAATTTCCAAAAACAATTTGTCAGCCTAAACTGTCTTGTTGGAGATGATTCACACTATCGTTTTGAGTAATTCCAATGCTATCATTTGATGCCACATCACAATCATGTAAAAGGTACAGACAGTATTCTATATGGATGACCAGGGAAACTGTGTTTACTTATTTATTTCATTGTTTATCAGACCCTCATGTGGTTTTTAATCCAGTGACTTTTCAACTGAAAAATGGCCATTGTCTGCAAGAACACTTAAAGCTACAACTAGAAACCTTTGGTCAATAAGAATGATATTTAATTCTGGTTTTAAGTAATTTATCAGATGTAAATTGTAGAAAGTGCAAATAGTTTTTAGAAAAAAAACTTATTCATATGCAGCATTTCATCTTGTTATGTAAACATAATGAAAAGCCAGTTTTTTTTTTTAATTATTTTCCAGCTGAAATTATTCTCCAGGTTGAGATGAAATATAAATGAATTCAAAAAAATTTGTAGCATTCTTCCAAAACTGCATGCTTCTCTGTTGAATATTACTTTGTCATAGTAAAGGGTACACTAAGATCCCTAAGTTTTCATGTTATAAGAGTTAGTGATAAGAAATGGTTTAAGGTGATCGTGATATAAGCTTTGATAATACAAGGGAATGTCTTGTTTACTTTTCACATTGTGCATGGTATTTTTTTTTTAACAAATGAACTTTCCAACAGTGGTGTTTTATGCAGATACCCTTTCTACTTAAAGTGCTTTTCTTTGAATGTGCATGATCTATATGTTTTGTACATTCTAAGTGGGATGATCTCAAATGCGTTGAATAAAGATGGATTAAAAAAAAGTCCCACGAAGAGACACAAGTGTCTTCCCCCGGAAAGTGTAAAACAGTAAGAGTTTAACATACCGATGGTTTCATATACAGTGGGATGAATCTTAACGGGTATGAGGATAGACATGTAACAAGTAGGGGCTGTGTTTCTTCAAGCAATTATATAGATTCCACAGTTTTAATGCCTTATCCTTTGAAATAGTTAGATTTATTGTATCTACTCAAGAGAAACTTTTAAGGCATTTTAAGTCAACTCATTAGCTCTGCAAAAGTGTCATGTTGTTTGCACAGGGTTAGATTTATAAAAGTGTTAATATAAAATAACCTTTTTATACCTGTCATTTAGTATGCAGTGTGTGGTTTTGTATGGTTGACATCATTCAGTTGTTTTACAGTGACGTTTCCGAAGTTATCATCAAGGCTTCAACAAACAAGTGTCCTTCGAAAATGATGTGATGTATCAATACCATGTGTTTTAAAACCAATTGCAAGTGAGTGCAGATTGTCTGAATAGCACCAGTACTCTGCCTGCATTGATCAAAACTCTGGTTAGTTTCCATCAGTTGATGCGAATTTCACAGTAGAGAGTAGAGAAAGCGATGGGTGCCACTCTTTTCTCATATGACTCTGAAACTTAAGAATACATGCCACAAGAAGAAAGAAAACTAATTTAATCCTCCACTGAGTTTGGGAAGACACAAAGTCAACTTGGGTGTTGTAGGGACAATAAAGTGCATGTTGGTGACTGGCTATACTCTTGCCTTTACTGAAAATCTTGGTCTTCCTTGGCCCTGTAATTACTAGTTTTTCATGGTAATTGTTTTTCAGGGGCCTGTGCTTCAGTATGGAAAGCTACGGCAATTGCAACCTGAATTTTTTTCAGTTTTCCTAAATAACCAGTTTTTCGATATTCCTGATTTTTGCCACTCTCTGCCAGGGAGTGGTGCATCTGATAACTAACAAGAGTGGATATCCTGGACTGACCCGTAATATTCATTTGCCTGCAGCGGCGAGCTTTTAGAATTTAAGCACTAAAAATCTCTCAATTAATTCCATAAATTTTAACAATCATATTTTTAATGGACTCACTTTTGTTTTCTCACCCCCTCTTTGAAATGTCCACCTGTGTGGCACCTTGGATGGTGGCGCCCCTGTAGACTTAACAAAATTTTACCTGTGGACCACCCAAGTTCCTTGCAAAAATATTGTCCTCCACACCTGTGCCTGTGTGCTGTAGGCCTATGCATTTTTCACAGGGCGCCTTGAGTTACCTTTTTCTAATATCAGTAAGGTAAGATTTAACCAGTTTTTTTCTGAGCATACAATGCTACCACAGGCCTTAGCTTTTATGGGATGTTACATTAGGCCTAGCTTTATGACTTAATTAGCCTAGGGCCCCAGGCTTTTACTAAAAATTTTTTGGGGGGGCCCTCCCCCCCCGCAGTGTGTAGTAAAGAATGCGATCATCCATTCAGTCTATACCTGTTTCAGGGTTTTCCTTCCCATCAAGGGGGGAAAGGGGGGAGGATTTTGGGTGGTCCACACCTCTTCCCAGCAAGAAGGTAGGTAAAAATCCCCCCCCCCCCTTTCCTCCATTTCCATAAAAATTGGTTTTCCCAATATCTTGTTTCTTATCTTAATTAAAAGACACTTTTTTGCAACCAAATGTTTGAAACTTACATAAATTGTACAAATGGCCTTCAAACAACCCTTCAACATTATCACCAAATTGTGGGACCTTGAAGCAAGCTTTTTTCCCTCCCCCTGAAACCCTACTTGGAACGTTGGCCCCTCTAGGTCACCCCCATCGTCAAGTTGGTCCTCAGGGTTTAGGTCAGTAATGAAATCCCCCCCCCCCCCTCAATTTTGGAAGGTTTTTTCTGGCGGAATCCCTGCTGTTGCTTTTTAACTCAGTCCCCATGCCCATGTTGATTGGCCTCAACCTACTTTTGTGCTTTTTTTGCTTTTGTACTGTATATGAGCTTTAGATCATTATCGGGTGGCTAGTAACTGTGGTGTGGTTGGTGCTTTTTTCCAGTCCTGGCCACCCATATAGCCTGACACTATGAACCAAAACTGGCCTCCATTATGTTTAGGCCTGAAAGTAAAGTTATAGGTTTTGGGGTGGGTTTTTAAAGTTTAACACGGGTTCCAAGTTTCAACACCTCTTACCAAATGCCCCATTGTTTCACCTGTGAGTAAAAGTGAAGCTAGGCCTTTATATACGCCAATTTGGCAGGAAAATATAAAAAAGCAAACCTAATGTTAGGCCTAGGCCGACAGTAAAAATATCTTAACAGTGAAATATTAATTTTGTAAGGCCTAGGCCCTATTTGACCAAATGATGGTGGCCCCTAGGTCCCTACTAACAAATTTAATTACAAATTTTTATACTGGTAGATAAGCAACATCAAAAATTGGGCTGGCAATTCCAATTTTTTTTAATGTGTTCCAGGTTTGCTTGGCAGCCGAGTCCTAAGGCCCTAGCCACCAATATCCAATCGTCCTTTTTCCTTAACTGGATGGATCGCTCCCCCATGTTTTTCTTGTGCCTGAATTTGTTTTTGTCTCATTTGGCTTTTCCACATGGCCATTCCCTGCATTTCTTTTCCCTTACCTTACATCCCCTGCCGTCAGCTTCCGGATTCCAGCCTTGCCTTGCTTCCATTAAGTTTAAAGTGGTAGGCCCCTAGGCTTAGGCCTAACTGCGTAAACTTAATGAGTCAAGTATGCCTATATAGAATGGTCAGGCTGTAAACATTACCAAATTATGAAGAGCCATCTAGCCTAGCCTAGGCCTAGGTCTAACAATAACTTTATAGGCCCCTATTCCCTAGTAGTCATAAATGAAAAAAAAATCCTTCCCACCGAAAACACAATAACTCCACACAGTAAGGCTATAACCATGGGGGCCTGGGCTACATTTCATTCCAGATGGGGCCAAAAAAATGATATTACCTACATAGGCTACTAGTCTTTAAACGAGTTTTTGTTTGGGCCTTATGTTAAGGTTAGTGGTGGTAGGCCTATACTACTACACCTGTGTGGCCTACTAACCAATAACACTTTGTGCTTACTCCGAGCTTGTTTTTTCTGATCTTGATGTCCCATCAGCACCTTCACATTTTAGCTTTTACTTGATTTTCTTCCACAAATGTATCTTAGCGAATAATGGCACCCGACCGATTTTTTTTCGGCGCCGTAATTAACAACAGCCTTCCCTTTACTACACCAACGTATTTTCATTAAAATAAACTGTTTATTCTGAATCCTAAGTGGCAAAAGGTACGATGTACATCGTTCGACGATGACTCGCTTGTTTGTGCTGCAATTGGACCTAAAATGGCGCCCTGCGAGGTGTGTCAGCAATTGACCAATCAGAATTGGTCCCCCATTGGCCAAACTCTCTAAATATAGCCTACGGCTCTGAAAGCGAAGTGTCAGTGGCGCCATCACAATAAGCATGTGGCGAGGGCCCCCAATTGACTTCTGAGAAACATCCAGAAATTTAAAAATGATCCCAAAAGGCGTTTAAGCTATAGAATTATGTAGTAAGTTGAGGTGTGTTTTCGACCTAGTGATGGATCTAGCGTAATCATTTCATGTCACAAATGGTTCTTAAACTATCAGAATTTTCGCAAATCCTTCGGAAACTATCGCATATATTCGCGCGCTCACGCTCGCTTTAAA
>JAIZAY010000332.1:0-58849 GCA_029531755.1 Holothuria leucospilota
ATCTTTGATGAGGATGCACGTCAAAGTACCCTCCGGATGTCCCTCAAGAACACAGTACTGTTGATGATTGCATCCATTAACGACTGGGTATGGTGGATCAGGATAAACTGAAAATTTATACGAAATACAACTAACATATGAAAAATACAGTTCAGTTGTATACAAATGTTTAGGTTGAGAAAAACCAGGTGTCAAAATTCTGAAAAAAATATTTTTTGAAAATAATTTTGTTCATAAAAATAAATTTGGCACTCAGCTAAAGACTTAACTAGTATCTTTTGAATGTGTGCATTTGTTCATTGTGGTAGCGATTAATCCAATAGCTTTAAGTTACCTTGTAGTTTACACATCTGTAATCTAGTTTATACTTCAAGCATATTATTAAATGACTCTTGACATAAGAGGCGCTTTGTTTATTTAATTAATTTTTATTTATTTATTGACGGGAAGTTGGGGGTCTTTAGTGAGTTTATTGCACGTTTGAAGTGATTTTGAAAATAAAAACCACATCATACGGTGAACGTAATAATGAGCTCGATTGCTATTGCAAATGAGTGACCAGGTACTACGTAAATGTCAATTTATTGCAAAGAATGGTCTAAAAATATTTCTTGAATCAAAATAAATAATTTATAGCTTTAAACTTCTACACCTACTGTTTCAATTGTACTTACCAAAGACTATTAGTTCGTACATTATTAGGTCATCTTGAAATCCGTTGCCACTGATGCATCTATACGTGCCTTCATGGTGCACTCTGACATTATCGATAACAATAGAAGTATTTTGAAATTCGTATTCCTCGTCATAGCGGTGATGCAAATTGTGTCCAACAAACACAGCGTGAAGGAGACCTTTGAAAATGACCTCCGAAGGTTTTTTCACTTGCCAAACAAGATACGAGATAGTCATTCCAGAGCAATTCAACTTTACTCTAGTGTCTTGTTTTGCATATACTACTTTGGGCAAAACATTGGGTAAAGTGTCATCGCTGCCCTGTATCAGAACAAGTGATTCATTCTTTTCAAGAAAACCTAATGGGCAATAGGCTTCACAGGCAAGAAGTGTTAATGCCCTAGTGTAAACCAATGCATTGGTGGTTGTAACACGTGATGTAAAAAATGGGTACGTCTCGTTTTCGATGAATAAACGGGATGATATATTTAGGTCACCTTCGCCTGTTCTAATCATCAATCTGAGAGGAATTGCTGGCCGGGCATCTCTTATTGTACAAGATAAGTGAGAATTGCTGTTCAATATCTGAAAACAAATCTCGCTTTTGTTATCACAATTATCAATAACAGGGACCCGACTGAACGTTGGGGCTGAAAAGACGAAAAATATTCATACGAAAATTTACAAAAACTTCTAGATGATACCAAGTTTGTTTATTTTGTCTTTTTACGGCCCCATACAGAAAAATTATAAATATTTTCTGGTAAAACCACCATGTACGAATTTATTGATAAACGTAATAAATGCTCATACCTTGCAAATATAATTATGTCAAAGCAGTCTAATCAACTAATGTTAAAATAAAGCCAACAGTTTTCTGAATGAAACATATTTATTACATGTATTTACATAAAACCAAGGGGTTTTCGTCTATGCGTTTTTCATGAGAAACAAAAATTATATACTTGAAGTACACCTTAAGTCCAGAATTACAAGATAACATATTTCAGAGGTTGGAAAATGAGATTAATTCATCCAACTCACATTTTTAAAGTTTACTCCTTTGCTGAGAAATAAAATGTTGAAATTTATTCTCTTTATTTGGAACATTCGATTGCGCAACAATTTGTGATGTGCTCCTTGTACAACTCACATTGCCTACCTTTGTTTCCTTTTGAAATAAAGATGTTTATGACCTTTGGAACATTTACTGTTCCCTTGCATATCATGTTTTACGGAGAGGGCATATACAGCCAAGTCACCCTATAACAGTAAGGCAGAGATTACATTTTGGCACAAGGTGTAGTGCCTTTAAAAACAAAGAAAAACAAAGATCGTAATTTGTGTAGTACAAGAACAATATCACAAATTATTGTGTCATCTTCCATTTAAAATTGGGTGAATATGCTACAACATTTTATATCTCAGCTCAGTTTGTCCTGTGAAGATGTCCGTTGGACTGTTTAAGTGCATTTTTAAGCTTTGTAACATAAAGTTTTGAAATTTTATAGTTTAGGTACACTTCAAGATAGTTGAAATAAGTTTTAGAGGGAAAGCAATACGAAGTCTACATATTGACAAAATGTTCTTTACAACAGAGAGGAACACGTTTTGTTTCAAAAGACAGTTTCAATGAACGTCACGTATCAAGTAAAGTCATTGCTTGTTTTAATTATTCACCTTCTTTGAAAATATAAATGCAAAATAAAATAATACTTACCAAACACGGAAACATTAACGAAATATGTTTTTGGGTCACTGGCAGTTGTTTCCAGTATCGTTACTTTGTAGGTTCCTTCATGTTTTATTGATACATTTTGTATGATGAGTGACCCGTTCGGGAATATGTCGAACTCTCCAGAAAGATATCCTTCTCCACTCTTCTCAGAATTTGCTAAAGTTAGGAAGGCATTGCCATGCAAGTGCGTTGTTAGTTTGTACCAAAGGGCACCAGAAATATCGTCTCGAAATGAGCACCGGATTACACCTACCGCGCCGATTTCGATAAATTGAGGAGTCTTACACTCATTGCCGTTGCAAACTGTAAGATTGAAAATGCCAATATTGTTAGGATTTGAAGGCTGTAGGTTTAAAACGAAGCTATTCTATGTTCACTACTTCACGACATAATTGTCAAATGAATCAAAGAGCATTACTCAAATTTGTAAATGCTGCAAGAAACTTGAAAAAACAAAGTTTTTGTACACTTTGTCACTCCTTGGAACACGGCTACATCGCTCAATGTCTAACAAAGCACTCGTGTTCCATCTCCCACTGCAGAGGAAGAAATGAATTGCTAAGAAATGGAGGTAGGACTCCTTTGAAATATAAGTCCTCAAACAATATTACGACAGTGCACGCAGAACCTGGCTTGAACAGCTCGAACGAATAGCAGTTCTTGAGCAACTTCTTAAGTACTACGGAAACCCGTACTTGCAGACAATGCGTACAGTAAGATAAACATTGCACATGTTAATGTTTAATTTCAAGTGCTCTTTTTTCGATATTTGGGTTGCTTTAATTGACGTTTTGCTGTTTTCTTACAGGCATTTACCATTTAAATCTCGTATACCTTTTTCTCTTTATTGTTTTGTATGTTTCCTCTTTATTTAGTGCTTCCACTTGAGAGTTAACTTCTACACTCTAAAACAGTCGGTTTAATCTGAACCGACGCGGGGTCGGAGGGGCAACTAACCAAAATCTGTTCAAACATTTGACTAGTTTTGGTTCAAAATTGAACCAATTTGGTTAATTTTGAACCAAATCTAGTGAAAGATTTGAACAGATTCCGGTTTGTTGCCCCTCCGACCCCGCATCGGTTCAAATTTGAACCGACTGTTTTTAGAGTGTAATTTGCCAACATTTTAATGATATACAGTCTACATTTTCACTTATTACTCTCTTCTGTTTAAATTGTTTTAAGTTGTCATTTTCTTTGATGTTATTTTGTTTTTAATTTTTAGTTTGAACTGGCTCAGTATTCAGGCAATTGTTTTGATGTTTAATTTTTTATTTTACAACGCTTTGGGGACTTTAAAAATTAGTCCGACTTTAAACTGAGTTTATTTATACATGGTGGAATCATTAATGCTACCTTGATTTTCGATTCCATAACAAGTGTATGGAGAAAAAAAATCAGGTATATAGACCAGAAGCCCAGAGCCTTGGAGATAGATGAACTAGGTACCAATATCGAAGTATATGACCACAACGGGAGTTACCTGGGATATTCAGATATGGCAGTCTGCCGTGAAACATCCGTTGCTAGTGGGTCTGGCTCCCATATTCCAAAATGGCGACCATGTCTAAGTAACAGTGATGAGTTTTAAAAATAGAAGTTTTGAAGAAACCCTTGTCAACACGTGTAAGGTGCCATATACAAGACAATAAAGATGTCTATTAAATGTTTCTACATTTTAAGGGCTTTGTGGCGAATTCAATTACATTTTTGTTCCAAAAGTTGGATATTTGACCCTTAGCATGGAAGTAAAAAGTAAAGATTTTGAGTTTATATATTCTTTAGCTTTGGCAATGAAAGTCAGTGTATGACCAATAAGTCATTACGTTGACCTTAAAAGTCATAAAAGTGAGTCTTGATATAAAGTATTACATAATATGGAAGTCAAACTTCCACTTTTTTATACAGTCAATCAGTTTTACTTTTGGTTTCATTACTGTAAATTTTAGTCTCATGAATTTGACATTTCACCTTTAATTTTTTGAATAGTAAAGTTAAAAATGTTAATTTAAGTGTTATAATTTGTACTGGAAATTTCCTTATTTTGACTTTTATTCTAGACTAATAATTTTAAATTTTAAAGCCAGGATTGTACTTTTCATGTTATGTCTGGTATTTAAAATCAGACTAATAACTCCTTAGTAACGAATGCCAAAAGTGTTGCAAACGAACCCAATATCTCCATCTTTTATGTCAAAATTGTTGGATTTGGGGTGAAACTAATGAGACTTTATGTCCAAGATGTGACTTCATATAAAAGAGGTTAAAATTCCAATCTTTCATTAAAAGTACAAATAATTAGATTAAAAGTCAAGATAAGAAATTTTAAAGCAGAAGAAATAACACTTGAATCAGCAACTTTTATTTTTATATTCAAAAAAGATAGAAAGCCACTTTCATAAGACTCAAATGAGTAAAAATATCAAAGGAGAAGTAATAAGATTAAAGTGAAGTGTTTGACTTTCCACGTCAATGTAACGATAGTGTACGTCAAACTGTTTAATTCATACGTTTAATTTCTAACTTTTAAGGTCAGAATAATGACCTTTTAATAAAAACAAAATGCTTCTAATGTTTAAATTAAATAAAGTGAACTCAAAATCGTGAATCGGTATTTAAAATTACATTACATAAAGTAAACAATGTGTTTCCAAACCTACGTTTTATCTCCAGTCAAGATAATTGAAGTATTTAATTTAAAAGTAGAATAGGATTTAAAGTCTATATAATACTAAAATTTAAACTCAAAAAGATGGCATATTGAAGCCATATTTTGAAACTTCAAGTCTAGATATCGACAATAAAAGTCAGTTCATGAGGTTAACAGTAAAAACAATAAAACCAAAAGTAAACATTTAAACATGAATATTCTACAGTTGACTTTTAAAGTCACAAGAATAAAATTGTAAGCTAGCTGGGGGTAGCCTTTCAAATTATGAAACTTTCAGTCAATTTTATGAGTTTTAAAACCAGCAATGATATAGTTTCCCAAAATCTGTACTTTCTAAGTAAGCGAAAGGGATGTCAAGTCAAATGATCAAACTTGAATGATCACATTTGCTTTTAAAGTAAAAATTACGACAAACTAAGCTCAAAAGGCCTACAATAAGCTGAAGAAATTGTTTGACACCATAGGTCTCTCTATTTGTAGCACATTTTGGGATATAAAACCAACCATAAGCGTAGAACTTAACCTTAAAGTAACGATATTGTTCACGTCCGATTTGAATTTATGCTTAGTACCTTTTTTCCCATGTTTGGACTTCTGCCTATCGTAATATCATATTTTGTGAGGTCATGATAAGAACAGAAAACAGTGAAACCATCTTTTTCAGTTATTTCTAGTTTTACCGAAGGTTTTCCCTTCTGTACAATTTGTAGCAAATGTGTGCAGTCTGGTCAACCAAAATGGCTCTCAAGGTCCATTGGAAATATGTATCCATTTATTAAGGCTCATATCTTCCTCAAAAGTGATCCAATGAGTTGGTGAAAATAGTTCAGACCCTCATAGCAACTCGTAATACTGAATTTACGGGTACCAAATGAAAAATAAATTCTACCATTTTCAAATTCAAATGGCAATTTAAGATGATACGAATGATACAAATACAAAAACCTAACTATTTCAAATTTAACACACCAAACTTGACAAAGTTAGATTAAAAAATCCATTTTAAGATTGTGTGAAATTGTGTAAAATTGTGTGAAATTAGGACCTGTATTGTTATTCAGTAAGTACATTGATATATAGCCTCCATTTTAGAATAGATGCAGTGTGTATACATAAATAGTGAACTTGTTTTAGGTTATTTTCTGTTTTTCTGTTTGACCAATCATCAGAGATTTTGTTATCGGAAATAAGCATCAAATGCTGAAAATGAAAAAAAAATGACCAAAACCTGCATTGACCTATGGCGGCTATTTTGGACTAGGAACAAGAGTCTGAAAATCAATGAAAACATGGACTGGTACCACTGTTGTGATTTTCACACTTTAACCTCGAAGGGGACAATTCTTGCAGTATGCAGGCCTAGTCAGTTGTATTATCCTATTTAATGCACGGTGAGAATAAGGAGAGCTGCTATGTAAAGTACAAAATGCAATTTCCGCTAATTTGAAAGTGTAAATTTTGGAACACTGTACCTTTCTTGTTTAACAAGAACAATAGACTTGTTCTTTGCCCGCAATATTAGGCAAAAGTAACAGATTTCTTGTAAGTTTCAATTTATTATCGAGAAAGCTACTTTGAAATATTGGGAAATATGTTAATTGATTAAATCCATATTTTGAAAAAATGGTCTAATATGCATATCTTCGGGTGGGTTGGGGAATTACAAGGATGTATGAAGAGAGAGTCAGAATCTTCAAAAGTGAATCGATATGGTTAGGAGAAAGTAAATGGCTCTAATTTTACATCCAGAAACTCGCGGAATTAAAAATGACCCCTAAAATTATTGGTCGTATTATTGACTTTCAGTGTTCGTAGATCACATGACTAATGAGGTGAAAAGAGGTTAAAATGTTACAAAATTTGACACTTACCGTAAATTTCGACTATGCCATTTAAAATGAAATTGCTTACAGTAAAGAGCGATACATGTAGCCTAGTTTGACCAAAAATGGTTTTATTACATGTCTTTGGACAATTTTAGGACACTAATGTATTGTGTCAAATAGAAAATCACTGTGTAAAGATATCGTTGAAAAACACATTTGTGAGGCCGTAGATTGCATGCTGGCCATAGGAAGTAACCATTGTAGGCAGGGCTCGGAAAACTATTGAATAAAACGTCCAAACTGCGTTTGAGATTGAGGAAAATTTCAACCGAGTCCTGCATCAGATAAAGTTATTGTAGGTGCCAACTGAAATGCCCGTTAAGAACACAGTCACTCTTTCTGTCGAATCCCTTACATTTGTATGTTCATCGAATGCAGGGTTTAGATCTGAGACGGATATACGACCTTTCCCCTACATTTTGGACTTTAACCCCTTTCTTAGCAACCATAAAAAATTACTGTTTTAAAAATTATGTCATCAGCCTAAGCCTTTCATGTGGTTTAAAATTTTCTACTACACTGGCAGTCAAATAATAGCAAAAACCTAATTTATGGCAAATTTTACTTTTGACATCTAATCCTTCAAGTATAACGTCATCAACTAAGGATGCGCAAGTTAAGTGGTAATATACCTACCCACCAAGTCTGAAGTGGATAGGAATTACAGTTTAGAAGGAGTTTGCGACACATTGTTTAGCGAAATTTGAGCAAATTTGAAATTTAACCTACAATTTGATCCCTGACCCCAAACTTAGCAACCAAAAAGTACTGTTTTAAAAATCATCTTATCAGTCCTTGTCTATCATATAGTTTTATTACTCTTTTTAACATACTGACAGTCAGATAACTGCAAAATCCAAGTTTCAGCAGATGTGACCGATCACCTACGATGTTTGACCTATGTCATCAAATTCGTATGAAAAAGGTTTAATGGAATCGCACCAACCCGCCAAGTTTGAGGTTGATCGAATTTACCGTTAAGAGGAATTTACCCCACATATTTTTTTCTACATATTAGGCACATTTGACATTTAACTACATTTTGATCTTTAAACCTATCTTAAACAACCAATAGCCCTATGTTAAAATTATCCCAGTAATCCTTGATTATCATGTGGTTTTATTTCATATTTTAACATACTGATAGGCACGTAATGGCAAAAACCCTATTTTTATCAAATTCGAACGTTGGCTTCTGGTCTTTGATCTATGACGTCATTAATTACTTATGCACAAGTTTGAATGGTCAGGTACTTACCCGCATAGTATGACGTTGATCGGACTTACAGTTTAGGGGGTTGCCACACACTTTTTTTCGCAAAATTTAAACAACTTTGATGTTTTAAGTATATCTTGACCTTTGACCCCACAAGCAAACCACTTCATTTGTAACTTAATATGAGCTTGATGGAAGCTGGGTTACATCATTTTACTTTGATGAGCAATGCTTTCTTGTTTTGTTTTTCAATACGTTTTTCTGACACCGAAGTTCATAGTAACATAATCATAATCTCCAAATAGGGAATATGAAGTTTGTCAAACTTTCGTTACTCCCATGCTTTCACTTTACCCTAGCATAACATTACTGAAACGAAAATTGACTGCAAAGGTTGAAGAAAATCAAGGAAATCTCTTTAATGTGAGGTTATGCTGCAATCTTCCAGTTAACCTTTGGTTGAAATGTTAAAAGTCCATGTGCTGATATCTTGACAACCAAACAAAAAAATCAATAAAAATAAAGCCAGAGGTCTTATATCACATGCCCTGTAACACATAAAACTGCATTCAGGCCTAAATCTTTGTTTTAACAAATTCAGCAAAAGTATATTAAACTAGTCAATCAAGTGTCATGAGTCTTATTAAAACAACACATTTCAATTCCTTTCCATCTGGGCGTCACCGGGTTGTTACCGGTCTGTGCAGAACGGTGCCAGACGATATTGCCCGTCAGCATGATGGAATTTCTTGACATGTTCTATTAATAGTGCATAAGACAGACTATCCGTTCAAGACATTTAGATTAAATCTTTGACCACCACCGAACACAATCACATAATGTAGCGTGATATGAAGCATCAGCATGGACAGCACGAGATCTTTAAAAAAAAATCGTTTTTTGGTGATTTTATTTTGTTCCTGCACTCTGACAAACACCTGGTAAGGTTTCACCAGAATTTGATTAAACTTTCCCCAGACTCCCTATGTATATGACACGCTCAGGATCTCGGTTAGTACCACCAGGATTTCCTGGTAAACATCTTCCCACCACTATCCTGGTGAAAATTACCAGGAAGCCTTGATAAACCTTCCTGGTTATGTTAACTACAGTCCTGGTTAATAACACTAGTTATTACTGCTTAAATGCATAGACTATTCCACCTTGTTCCTGCTAAAATTTACAAGAATGTCCTGATAAGTGGGCACTTGTATAAGGTTTTTTGCCACTTGACCAGTTGACCATTAGTTGCCTCACGTATTTTTAACGCGCACAGAAAATGCTATGCTTGTTAAACTTAGTGCGAAGCCGGTAAATAAATGCTAAGTAAGCGATCCCTGAAGGTTTCACTTCTCAAATTATCCTGTAAACGATGTTTTCAAAATAAAAAAAAAACGTGTTAAAGATTTTTCCAAATCTTTCTGTGGCCTCGAATGACCTATAACCTCCATGAAACACAAGAGATTTTTCAAATTCAATATGGAACATCCACATGCTCACTGTGAGATCCATTAAGGTTGAAATTCATGAAATTTTTCCGTTTTCCTCCTGTTACCGTATGTGACTTCTGACATTCAACGTACGATATCCAAAGCTTAGTATCACACTACTCAACAATAATTCTTTTGGGTTTTCTTGTTTACAAGCAGTTTAATCGGTGTTCGCAATTTCACTCCTAGTGGCCTTATATGAACTTTGACTTTCACAAAAAGCAATTAAGTTCTTTTTCGTAGCATGACCAATGTGCATACCAGTTATAAGATGTATACCACGTTCCCATCTTTAGACCCCCTGTTTACAAGGTTTTCCGTCTTGACCAGTTCTGACCTTAAATGACCTCAGGTTGCGACCAAAAACAATATAGAGCTTTGTCTAGATATTATAAATCCATACATCACATATGTAACGTACCCACATATCCTGACATATGGTGTGTACAAGCAGTTTACAAGGTGTCGCTGCTTTCCCCTCTGATGACCTCGGATGAGCTTCTAACCCTGTTCCATAGATTTACAACTTTAAAGATCTTACTATGATCTATGATGACATGTTGATTTGTAGCTGCTCAATTATCATGTTCAGCATATAACTTTGAACGTTTCAATACAGGAAGGGGCGGGGGAGTGGAGTATTCAGCCGGTTTAAACAAGTTTTTCCTTAAATAGTGGTTTCCCTCATCGACATGATTTCACGTCCGTACCTTGGTTACTATAATGTTTCCTGGGATGTACGTTACTAACTAGAGCTTAACCTCCTTTAACACCCTATTTGTGCTATTTGTTAGTAATAATTACGTCTACCGTCTACATACTGCAGCACTTTTCGCCAATGGCAATGTTACTGGACATTTCTCATGTGAACGGTATTTTATTAGTACAGTTATTATTCAAAAGATATGCAATGGAATTCCGTCAACATTTACAACTTACTTTACCCTTCGTAGTAGCTATTGTTCTTACCCTAGCCATGCTGCATATCAACTTTTTATTCCCCTTATTAGTCTAAAGTCATGTTAAGAATTCAAGACTTGCATTTGTTACGGAGTGACTGTGCCAAGCAGGGAAGATCATTCTTTATAGATGAAGATTGGCTTTCGACAGATTGGCTACCAGAATGCATAACCACGTGTGGCCACTATTATTACTTTGACCGCAAAGGTAGTCCCGTTACTCTTGTTTGCCATTGTGAATATATCTGTCCCCAACACTTGTCATAAGCGTTTAACTGCGCCGATATTTATGGCACTAATTGGACCAGTAATAATATACTTACCCAATGAAAAAGCTTATGAAACAGAAGCTATTCTTAGTAAGCGGAATTGGCACACGCTATATATGTAACAAATATTTCGTTCTGTATAATAACAAAGCTGAATGGGCGCTAAAATTCTGTGCTCACAAAGTTTCGTCTTTTTCCATTAGTTTTACACACGGATAGAATTGTTACACATTCGAAGAACAGACGATGTAAGCAGCACAGGAGCGTGCAAAATGGTTCAATTCACAAATCATTGCACAAAATGTTCAGTTCAACCAAAAGTAGGATTTACACTTCCATTATAGTGTGCAGTACTGTGGGCAAAAGTTGTTTTTAGTATTTAAGATGTTTGTTTCATTTAAACTTTTAATTATAATTTAGACATCCACATCTACTTGGCATTTTAATTTTAAAACAGTCACAGCCCGATATTTGATATATCGGCTCATCATCCTGTGTGCTAGGGAAACAACGTAGAGAGTTAATTCAGAAGAATGTTCATGACTTTTATCAGCAGGAACTATTTAATTAACCAAGCAAAACTTATGGAAGTTGAAACCATCTTCCGTTCATCCTTTCGTTCTGTTAATCGTTTTATGACTTACCTGTTTTCCAGATGATTAAATTAGAGACTAAGAAGACGAATTGAAACAACTTCATGTTGCTTTCGTCTGGAAAACTGAAAGAGAAATAAGAGACTTTGGATATGTTTTGGATGTGTAATGAGAATTTAAATTGTAAATTTGTAATAATTAAGTTGAAGCTAGTACTGATGTGTGACAATGTGAGGACCAGTTTAAATCCTCATCATTGAATTTAGTTTGTACGGTAATGTTGGTGCGGACTTTGCGACTTTTAGTGAATAAAGTGAAGAATGAGAATGGTATATAGGGGGTGCAGTCTCATATTTTTTAAACCTGTAGAATTATCATCTAACATTGCCAACCTTTGCCTTATTATGAAAGACGACATACTAAATAATTCTCATCCTTGAATTAAGTATGTATATTCTCTTCAGTCAGGATGTTGCTTACTTTTTAAAGACAAAAGAAAGAGAGTTGAGTAAAGTCCACACCGGTATCTAATTGAATTTTAAGCATTCTGTTATTATAAAGAAGTTCGTAAATGGAGAAGCGCTCTTTCTACAAGAAGAAGACATACTTCTTATGGCAGATTCCACCAAAACCTCAAAACAATGTTGTCAGATTTGACTAACTCACAATGCACTTGTCCGTAAATGGAGATAGATCGGAAATACGGTTGACCAATTGCATTTTTATTATTTAGTGCTCCAAAAGTCAATTTTGTCTGGATTTTGTTACAATTCTTTATAATGTAAAGGTAAAGCCTCCACTAACTTACTTGTATCTTTAACTAAACCATCCCCTTTTTATGTTCAACAGCTTTTTGCTCCACAAATTTTTTTTCATAACCTCCGTTTTCCTTGATTGTGAGTTCTAGGCTTTTTTTAACTTTTGTTTCCAAAGCACTTTGTTTTTAATACATGTTAGTTGCCTTTAAAGGAAATATTGCAAAGGATCGAACATTCTTGCCCAGTCATTTAAATATGAACTCTTGGGCAGTAAAATATTTTAATTCAAAAGGGAAAAAAATAGAATCACACTTTTGGACGCAACGACACATTGACCGTACATTTTTTGATTAAATCACCAGATTACTGAGGGTCGACGAGACCAGAAGGAACTTTTAATTATGATTTTAATGTTTCTTCTAATATCACTGTGGCGTATTATACACTCTAAATGCAAAAGAGTGAACTTCACTCGAATAAAGACTGTAGTTCGGGACCACTCCTTATAAGAGTGAATTTCACACAGGTTGGGGTGAAAATTCACTCCAAGTAGAGCGATATTTCATTCCATGCGAGTGAAGTATCGCTCTATTTGGAGTGAATCTTCACTCTACCCCGGGTGAAATGCACTCTTACAAGGAGTGGTCCCAAACTACAGTCTTTGTTGGAGTGAATTTCACTCTTTTGCATTAAGAGTGTACAGTGAATACATTCCCTTAGCCCTCTCACAGCGAAAATATGTCCCACTTGCCTTAGGGAAACGCAATGGTACCAATCTCTCTATGGTCAATGAAACGGGTAGTCCTGTTCCACATTGAGAAAAAATCTGATCACAGCTCACAGTGAGATCGAAGACTGTAAATGAACTCAAGTGTTACTCAGAACGTAAGCATTAAGATTGTGTAAGCATGGACTTAGTCAAAGGGGTTTATTGAGTTGGTTCACGAAATTCATGATTTTTTGCACACCAGTTGAGTTTTACTCACATCTTGATGGCACATGTTGAACGTGTGACACACAACTAAAACGGCAGAGAAAGGAAATTAATGATTAAAATCATTAATTACAAATTCGTGATCAGACACTTTTTACCACTAGGCTATGCAACCCCTGTTCAAAGACAGCAATGGGTGCGGCTTATACCAACTTGATTGAAAAGGTTCCTAAGCCCATAAAAACGACAATTTCTCACATTTTCGGTTACTATAGGGAGTGATACATGGGTAATGTGGTAAATTAAAAGCACCATCATGCAATGAGTCCTTTCAAACTCGCCACACAATAATGGATATCAACTCAATCAGCCCCTTTAAAAAAGCTGTCTCGAGAAGAGAGTATTCACTCTCGGCAAGCGTAGGCCTTACATTAATGGTTTTACCATTTGAAATTTGAAAAGTTGTAACCTTCGAAGTTCCACATGTTACAAGGGTATGTTCTACGCTGCGACGGCAGTGAAAAAAATATAAAAAAAATCAGTGGTCATATACTATTGTGGGACACTAAAGTTTCGATAAACTGAGTTGATTAGCTTCGCAATAAATGTCACAAATCAGTTTAAGCTGGTAAAATAAGCCACAAAAGATGGACGCTCTTTGGCAAAAGCGAAATACACTCGGATAAACCAAAATTAATGGACTCAAGTGGGTATCTTTTCCCAACTTTTTGTTGTATGCTGTGTGGGACACATACAAACACTATATAAAATCATCTATTTCCTCACATAAAGAAAACTATATTTTCAATTTTCTTAGATCACCAACATGATTTGTTTACATATTTAAAGAAAGAAGACCAAACATCAGTTGATTTAGACGTAGAACCTGGAAGATACGATTTCTTAGGAAAACAGTGCAGTTTTTACACACATCAAAAACACCTCACTCCTTCCCAGGAACGTTACAGAAATTTAAACTGAAAAGATAAATTATTTAACACATTTTTAGGAGGATAATATTTTATGCGATTTTGTGTTTATTATTTCGACAAAACATCGTGTTCCCATTTTCTGTGGAAAAATATGGAAAAATTGTCTTACAGAAGGTTTTTGATTAATTGCCGAAGGCAAAAGTAATGTATGCAATCACGGTGACGTATGTATGCATGTGTGCATATGTGTGGGTTTGTAAAGTTTGGCTTGTAAACACGATATCACAAGATAAGGATGATGGATACTTTTTCATACTTAGTAATGCATTTATTACGGTATATAAAGATGAAGATCAGTTTTATCTTTGAAGTAGGTCAAGGGTCATGTCAGGTCATCAGACCTTATAAAGACGATATTTCAAGGTAGGAAGCATAGACATATTCCATACTTTGTATGTGGAAGCGTTATAGTCAGACAATAGGCCTTATTGCTTTTGTTAGAAGTCAAAGGTTATCTGAGGTCACCGAAGGTAAAAATCCCCAAACCTTGGAAATTACTTGTAATCACGATGTGTCAAGGTAGGAATAATGGACACTTTTCATGTATCTTGCATAAATTTATCACATTCAGAGAAAGGACTCTATTGTTTTGGTAGCGTTCAGCAGTCATTTAAGGTCACAAGAGGTCACAAACCGAACCCTGGTAAACGCACTACTCAAGTTAGGAAGCATGGGTACTTTTCATTACTGACATGTGTAGGCGTTATAGTCAGACGATGACTCCTAATGTTTTTGGTTAAAAGTTAAATCCGGTCACTGTAGTTACAACTATGAAAGCCTTGAAAATTGCTTGTAAACACGAAGTATCAAGAGTTGAATGATATAAGCTTTTTATTCGTGGTATGTGGATTTATCAGAGTTAGAGAAAGAACTTTATTGTTTTTGGTAGAGTTCAAAAGCCATGTGAGATAACCAGCATACAAAACCTTAACCCTTGTAAACACAATATCTTAATATAGGAATTGTGTATATTTTTCATGCTTGGTATGTACATTTATCATATAAGGAAAAAGAAGTTTTTAGTTTTTGGTGGAAGTCAGAGCTCATATAAGGTCACCAAACGTCCAAAGCCAAATCTTGAAACCATAATATCTCAAAGTTTTGGCTTGTTTTTCTTTCATACTTGGCATGTGGATGCATTTTAATTACAAGATGTACCTTATTGTTTTTGATCGAGGACAAAGGTTATACGAGGTCGCCAAAAGTGAAACAGCCAAAACGGTGAAAATTGTAAAGGCAATAGCTCAAGATGCAAAAACAAGCGTGTAAACTCTATGGGTCTAATGTAATGAAATTAAATGCATATCTGGTAGGTAAATTGTCATTAGCTTAACAAAGGCTACCTCCTTATCGTTGGTTCATCAAACCGTTCTTGAGAAAAACGAAAGTTCGTGAGTGGTCTGATTTCCAACTAATTTATGTCAACACTAGGCTAGCAAACCTATATTTTGTTTTGCAAAAGTTGCCTTGCCTTCTTGAGAAGTTTGGTTTTCTTGAAAACAGGGGAATCTCTCGGACTGCCTTAGCTGTTTTTGCGGAAGGAAATTGCAGACGGATGCTTAGCGAATATTCGAATAGCAGTAATAAAGTTCAGCTTGCGTCGGAGTTAGTACACAAAACGTAGACTTTGTGTTCACAGCGTGGAGTGTGATGTTATCTTCGGTGGGATAATGTCACCGTTCTTACAATTACACATTAAAATTTCAACATTGTTGCCCATTGGCTAAGTTATCAATGCTCAGCTTAACCTTATCACACGTACGTCTCCGGTCGGTTGCTTCACGCCTTGTATACAAGTGTCATCGTTTTCAATAAATGGCCCTTTTGGACCGGCAAGAAGCCTTCGTGTACTAATGTATTCTTCGAACTCATACTTTTCGGCTTTACATGGTCAAAAAACAGTAAAGAGTTCAAAAATACATTAAAACTACCAAAGGTAAACCCTTATGAATAGCGAATCATTGGTCAGTACAGTGTGAGTGGATTGTCATTGAGCTAATGGGCAGCCCCAGAAAGTGAGCGTATGCCAAAGAATTGGTAAAAATATATCAGGAAAAAACATTTTGATATTTCAAGATATCAATGGGAAGATACTGAAAAGGAATCTTTAAAAACCCTGAAAAATATCAAAAAATGACAATTTTGGTCGTTTTTGTGCGTATTATCCCTGACATGTTTGTATACCTCCTGTATCACCAGGAGTTGTTATTTGACACCAACAGTTGTGCCCCTTGTGCAATGAAACCGTTTCTTTATATTGAAGATTATTTCACTCTCACTAAGTTATTAACGAAAACAGGATCAAAGGTTATGAAATTATTTATGAAAACTCATTTTAATTTAGATTTTGAATATGCCAGTATTTTATGGTATCATCATAAGACTATGGCTTGAAAAATATATTCTAAATATGGAATCTCCTGTAAAGGCTGCACAAGTGTTTCCATATAAATTTTATTCAATCTAGGCTGAGTTAAAAGCAATAACAATGCCCATAACTCCAAAGTAAACTAACTTAAAGACAGCTGTTTGATACATGTATCCACGAGGTCAGGGTTTCAGATTTCATACGGCAGCCTCGAGCAAGATAATATCAATTTCAGTCAGGTCAAAGACATGAATGTTTTCTCAAAAAAGTAAAGTATCAAGGTTGAAGCCTCCTACCCGCCTCCACCCTTCGCAGAATGCGTTTCCGTAATCCTATGCTCCCTTAATGGTCCGGGAGATAAAGCAATGTAGGTACTTGCTTGCATATTTTGGGTAATGCAGAGAAGTAGCTCATTGTTTTCAAATATCATTTGATATCCATTTAACAGACCACAAAATACAGTTTGGCCATTTTAATTCTATAACAGTCTTGCTTCAAACTACAGCTGGCTCATTTGTTGATAAGGGGGCTCTTGGCTGGGAGGGCAGATTGGTGACAAGGAAGATAGTTTGGCCCCTACACACACAAAAAAAAACAGAGAAACAGAAAATACAAGAGACGTCCATGTGATTGGGGATGTGATTGCTAACTTTTGCAGAAACTGGAGATATTCAGTAGAGCAAGGTTGTGAGATGTATAGATTAGAATTGTTGAAGAAATGTTATCAATGATATTCCCCAGAGCCCTCAACGAGCCAAAATATGGGGCTATGCTTGAAGAATCTACCCTAGCTGGGGACAAAACTCTTAACCGTCTCAAGGGAATATGTAAGCATTTTGAATAATTGAGTCTTCTATCTAATGTAGTTGGTGGGGGACATTTTGCGTTATGTCCCCTAAGCTCCAAGGTGGAGGGGCTTGTCCACTTTTCCTCCTCTGGAATGACGTCCATGCATGTATATTCGCTCGCTCTGAGAAATCATTAGTATGATATCTTTTCAGTAAGATTAGTTTCTGATGGTCACCAGAGAAACCATGGAAAAACATGTCTCACGCCAAATTAGACAAGCAAGTTATGTTGAAGTAGGTAGTGTCTTTCACAAATTATTAGTTAACAAAAATGTACATAGTTGTGGGTTTGCGTGAATAGCATAGAGCTCACAGCAGTGATTAGCTGTAATGTTCTGACATTTAATGTTTGTAAATGCACCAAAGTCGAATAAAAATATCTTACCCTTATGTTGATATCATTCAGTGAGGAAAACGTACAATTCTAGTAAATTCACTGTAACAAAGAGACTGACAGGCGTCAATTTCAACAGTTGAAACGATGGGAAAATTTATAATACAGGATGTGGTTTGCCCATATCCACTAGTACGTAGCGCACGTAGTCCGTATACAGTGCTCGTGTAGAACTACGTACTGAGAGTAAAAGTACACTAGACAATATATTTCAGGATTAATTATCAGCTTCAGTTGTTGAGTGTTTGCAATGTCATTCTGTCAAGGGTCAAACTCATATTACCGCTGTCATCTATTGCTGTTGCCTTTGTCGTATCAGTATGTGAGTTATTTTACAAAAGGGAGTAGGGTTTTAGTTCCAATGTCAATATCCGCATTGGAACAAAGATTGTAACAAGACAGCAGATAAACTTGATACGGCATAATGTTCAATAATGTATGACTTTCTTTAGACAGTCGGAGATAAAGCAACTCTTAGAAGCTGCATCATAGCAAGAGATCAGTTAGAACGTTTGAAACAACGTTTCTACAGACTTACTTTAATCAAGTTAAACCTAAATTTCTTTTACCGATGTGTTACAAAAGCAGAGATAGACAAGCCTAAAGCGATGGCATTAGGGTTTGATTTTTATTTTCGTCTTATTGCTTGGATAATTTTTCACTGTTACTGGTGTATTGGAAATTTAACAGAACATTCATATTCAGTGACATTTTCGGACTGTGTTTTATTGAAAAGTTGCTACCATGAATCAGATATTTCGAATAGTTGGAAATTTAAAAACGAGTCAATATTTGTTGATAACTTATACTTTCCCAACCAGTACCATGAAGGAATGCAAATACATGTAAATGGCTCGGTGTTTATAACATCGGTTACACTTAACAATGAAGGAACTTATGCGTGCATCCGTGAAGGAAATACATCTTCATATCATCATTTACATGTCAAAGGTTTGTAAAACTTTTTTTATTTGCTGTTATTATTTTGACCTATAAAACAATAGATGCAGTTGACAGAACCTACTAGAAGTACAGCTTTAACGTTGGTGTAAAGATCACTTTCTGGAGTCGAGGCGTTTTTTTTTGGTGGGGGGGGGGGCAAGAGAAGTCCTATATGCCGAAAAAATATAAGCCTGATTTGTTCAAAAAGTTTAACTAAGGAAGGAGTCTTTTCCGATGGAGCAGAGCAGGTCAGAGCATACCTACGAGATAAGATCAAACAAAAATAAATGCACACAGTCAACTTCAAAGGGGGCATTTCAAAAGCGAAGAAGGCTTACACATAGTGTAAACAAAGGGAAAAAAATTATCAAACTTGCACACGTTGTTGTTACTTGAGTGATAGAAACCACTACATTTCTCTTAACATAAAAAAGGAAATTAAATATCCATTGTTTATCTCCAGGTTAATTTAAACACATAGCAATGTAACTCGTAACTAAATTTCAGTATTTTCATTAATTGGGACTGTACATTTACATATTGTAGATTCCATTTGATATAAGGATATGAAATAACTTTGTGTTGATATATTTGCAGAAGTTTGTCTTTAACAATTTTCCAAGCATCATTATCAGGGACAAAACTTTGTGCTACTATCTCGTCAGTACAAAAAAAAATCGTCTCTATACAAACTTGACAAATTTTCAGTAAGGCGCACAAAATATCTCTTGAAGATGTGTACGTTAGTATGAATCGATTGCAAGGAAACCTGTAGTTAACGTAAGTTTAAATTAAAAACAGGAAAACCACTAAGACTTAGAAAAAAATCACCGAAATGCTGAAATAGGACTGTTGTTGGGATCTTCGATTTATCCATCCAATATTTCTAAGCTCATTTATGTATGTATCATTCCTTATGCATTGCAAATTACGCAACGGTGATTGGGGAGAGACTGAAATTAGAAAGAGCAATTTCACAGACGATGGGACTCTTTGTCGAAATTCACTTAAATAGATTTACACCTACCGTTAAATTTATTTCAGCGCAAATGTATTTTCTATGCATTAAATCATACTTCAAGAAATTATTCAAACATAAATACACATATACTTTAGAAATTATATATATATATATATATATATATATATACATACATACACATATACCTTTAGAAAAAATATACTTTACATATATATATATATAATAATAATCTTGGATTATTTTGTACTCTTTAAGTCAACTAGTGATGCATTTATTTGTTTCCTGTTTTAAGATTTATATATATATATATATATATATATATATATATATATATATATATATATATATATATAGGCAAGAAGTAAAATGCACCTCACCAATAAGCTTTCGCCTTTCTATTCAGACTTCTTCACAGGCCCGTAGCCAGGAAACCTGATATAGGGGGCACCGGCACCTCAAAGAGAACACTGAAGAAGATTGTTTTTAGTCAGTAGTGCCACCATATGATAAGACTTTGCGGAAACCACGGGCGACGGTATCTCAAGCCTACCAGAGATAGCCTTAAGTGTGCAAATGAGCACGAAGCGCGAAAATTTTGCTCTTCTGGTGGGACTTATCCCCTCCTCTTGCAATACAGAGAAGAGGGAGGTCGCCACAAGTGAAGGGAATAAGACTATGATCACGATTCTGCCTTTTCAACTCCGCAAGCGCAGGTGAAGAGTTGAGTAATTTGCAAGCACAGAGGGGACCAGACACTGCATGCCATATGACAGGCTTGGTATAGTCAAGTATGACTTTGGTAGGATATATATTGAAATGCCCCGAATTTCTGAAAAATTAACAAAAGGGGAACACTAACATGGAACTTTCGGCAGGAATTTGAATTGCAGAGCACACCAAACTCTTCACATTTCTAAAATTAAGATAACCATTATCATGTGTTTTACTATGAAGGAAATTCTGCATGAAGCCAAAAAGTAAATTTTTGGGTGAATTTGTGGTTCTATTTAGCTTCAAATCATGTAGTCGTCACGTTAATACAATACTTATTGCCACATAAAAACCCCTTGATGTCCGGCATCTATTATGGCACTCACCTACCTTTGGCTAGAATAGTTCACTGGAATGTTTGGCTAATAATGTTCATAGGTGATACAACTTCAATGGTGAGAACTGAACGCAAACCGCGAAAACTTCGCAAGAAAATTATGTACCACGGTAGAACATGTATGCACACTGAGCAATGGGTGGTAAAAGTATAAAACCTACGGGGGTCCTTCAACCCGAAGTCCCGCACGAAGCGACCGGTTGTCCAAATATTTCCGACCGCAAAATTTTGGGCGAGCAAAGCGCGTCAATATTGGGGGTTTGTTGAAGGAAATTGAAAATAATTGTGTCTTATTAAGGAAAGTTAGGAAATTTGGGTTTCTTTGGAAGATCTCCTCCCCCTCCCGTGTCCCGGCCTGACTACGGGCCTGCTTTTTCAGTGTGACGGTACAGATCAAGCTAATCCATTTTATATAAGAACGGTAAAGACATGGAAACAGGTTTTTAAGACACGTAAAATTCCAGTAACCAAGCAACGTAAAAACAGTAGGCCTTAAATCATCATAAAGCCTATTGCAAAACACCCTAGCTGGTATGGGTGAATAAAAGTACCAATCGGAAAATAATGTACAGAGAGCCCAAAGAAGTTCAAAAAAAGTAATCATAGGCTGGTGTAATCGTTCTCCATTTTAGCAAGATACCCACCTATAGTTAACTTTAGAAAGGTTAACAATTAAAATGAACCTTAAAGAAATTAAAGCCCAGGCTAACTTCTGATTCAGAGATGTGCCTTATAAATAGAAAAAGATAAATTGGAAAAGTGAATCGAAAACCTAAAACTGCAATGCAAGCTAAAACCTTAAAAACCAAAATGGAAAGGCTTATAAGGAAAATGGTGTTTAAACTTGACAGAGTGCGGTGTGACTTGAGTCAAAATTCCCAGTGCTGTCTCATTTCACCAGTGCTGTTACGGGTAAATCATGTCCTCTTAATGCTAAAGTATGCTTCTTTAGTTCTAACGTTATTTACTTGGCCACTTGCTGTAAATATAATGTGCAATATCTTGGGTATGCTACGAATCAGTTAAAATTGCGTTTTACAAATCATAAGTCACATATGCTACATGGAAAAAGTAGGTGTGAATTAGCAGTTCGTTTAAAAGATTCTCAACATAACCCTACAACATAATCCTAGAGATATACAATTCATGATGATTGAAGAAATTTTCAGCAAAAATAATGTTAAAACCTTTTTAACAAAAAGGGGAGAGTATTGGCTAGAGCAGTTGCTATCGGCTCATCCGACAAAATGAAAGAGTCTAACTCTAAAAAAAGAGCAGGCTCCTTATCCACTCATACTTTTAACCCTATTTTGTTCACTCAACGTTCCAAGTTTTCTGTAAGCAGAAGTCTATAGAAAAGATTTGCATTTCCGATAAGCTGGAAATATAGAACGCTCTTAGAAAAGTTTCATAAGTCAACAAGAGCTACGTAAAAGGGGTTGGTGCTTACTTGCTACACTCCCTACTTTTGAAATTATAGGGTTGTAGTCCAAAACTAAAGGGAATTTGCGTGCTTTTCGTTTTTGTGACTTAGTTTAGGAAGATCACCCTTTAAAAATTTGTCGGCCTTTTCAAATTCATTTGCAATAAGGTCGAGAGCATAACCACCCTCGCTTAAATAATTCTAATATTCTGAAAATTTCACCTGCAAAATTTCAAGACTTCAACATATTCTTTTAAGTCGTAAGACAATGGTGTAATATATATATATATATATATATATATATATATATATATATATATATATATATATATATATATATATACATATATATATACCGTGCCCAATTTTGTGTATTTTTTAAATTGTACGTTTGGCCGTGTCAACGATCAGTTGCATTTTTGCTACCTGATGAAGGGTTTAAACCCGAAACGTCGTGGAATTTTTCACAAACTTTTACCACTATTTACTACTTCATTTTTACCTACCTACTTCATAAGTGCTACGCAGTACTTTGACCTTATATATATATATATATATATATATATATATATATATATATATATATAGGTAAAAAGAAGTAGACAGTAAATAGTGCTAAAAGTTTGTGTAAAATTCAAAAATTAAAAAAATTAAAAAAACACACAACAAAATCGGGCACGGTAAAACCGGCTAGGAAAACAGACAGTGGTTAACACAGGTAAAAACAATGGAATTATCCACCTCCGACAGTAAAATCAAGTCTTATGCCTTTACCATAACTGGGGTGCCTGAGGCACCCCTGTCGAGGAAAAAGTTTTTAAAAAATCATAACTTTGTCAGGCAACATCCACCAGCCTTCATTTAACCACCAAAATAAAGCTAACAAATAGATCTATTGAATGCCACCATTTGGGGGGGGGGGGAGGGTTGTAGTAGGAGTTTTTTTACAAAACATCGATAAATAGTTGTTTTGTTGCACCTAGGAAAAGGTCACACTACTCAGTATACTTTTTTGAATACCCTAGAACCTAAAGAAACACCATGAGAGGTGATTAGATGCCAGGTATAGGGATTTTAGAGATATTTCAAGTATTATTTTCAAAAAATGCGTCATTTTTGGTCAAAAATTGGTCATTCCAACCCAAAACCCACCCATCGCCCAAATTCATAACTCAACAACGGAAAGTCCCATCTTTTTTATTCAAACACCAAAATGTTCCTTACAAAATTCCCAACATAAAAGTACCAAAATATATGCATAAATGACAAGGGTAGGGTGAGTTAGAGAGGTTCAAACTCCAAACATATTCAGTTTTCAAAAAATGCGTCAATTTTGACCCAAAACATGCATTTCTGACCCAAAAATCCCCTCCCAATATCAAAAATTATAACCAACAACACCCCTCCGACTTTTCTACTCACTAAAATGTCCATTTAGAGTTACCTTACAAAGCCCACGCAGCTCTGTTTAGATCCAAAGTTGTTTACATTCCACTGTGCATTGAGCCATAGCGTTATGTGTAGAGGTCACATAAGGTCAGTGTGTGTTAGTTCAGTGTGGGCTGTATAGCAAAAGTAAAATGGGCATATCTTCCTCATTTTTGGTCTAATTTCCTCAAATTTGGTATCAAATGAAAGAGAAAATAAAGCTGAACAATCTCCATAAATTGCAAAATAATAGTGATCTGTATGTGTTTTTTAGGGTATTCTATGGAAAGCGTATTACGTCATCTAATTTGCATATTTGCATACATAATGAGATTAGTTTACAAAAATAAAATATGCATTCAAATTCCCCATCTTTGCTCTTTCCAATGATACATAGGTTCTTACAGAGAATATTCTTTTAAGTTCACCAAAAAATTCCTGAAAGATATTCGCTTTTAATACAGTAAAAACTACTGTTTTTGTGCTCAAACTAGCATTTCCTTAATGTATAAATATATTAATAGCCTACCAAAGAACATTACCACTAAAATTAACCCCTCAAAATAGTCTTCCTGGCACTTCTGAGACATTAAAACCCAGGAGTTTCCGGGGACTTCGCGACCTAGACCCCCACCGGGGCTTTGCCCCTGGACCCACCAGGGGCCCTAAGGCGGGCCCCTGGACCCCACCCGTCATGGGTTCGCGCTTCGCGCTCGTCGTGCACGCGAAGCGTGCACATTTTCCACATTTGCGATAGTTCACCCCGTCCCCCCCCCCCCCCAAAGTTGAAAAGAAATCTACGCCCCTGGATGCGAGGTCCCCACAGATGTTTGGAGATGTATCTCTGTTCTTCGGAAAGTAAAATGTCGTGATCAGAACAGTTTCGTGTATTATTACCATAATAATGGTCATGACATGGAGTTTAAACAGTGACGAATAATATTTCCATTACCTGATAACAAAAGCTGCATTCAGACTCTACATCGAGACACTTTCAGTTGCCCAACAAACCTACATGCCACCGCCATTAGCCAGTTTTTTACCTATTAATTCTTAAACTTTCAATTTTTAGCTGCTGTGCTTCTCCGAAAGTTTCTGTCGGAATATATTGATAATATGAGTGACACTGACGTAAGGTTGGAAGCGCGCGGAGTGCGCGAAAATTTTGATAGATTGCCAACGATCTGCTAAAATTTTGATAGTTTGAGAAACATTTGTGACAGAAAGTGAAACGAGATTGAAAAAATATCTTACGAAAATGAAGAATGAAATATACTTTCCATCATACACGTATCTGTAGACTGAAACATTGGGGGGGGGGGGGGGGTGATTACATGGGCCATCCCCCCTAGTCAAATGTTGGGGGATATATCCCCCATCCCCCCGGGATTTATGTCCATGAATAAACGTCTTACATTGGCAAACTTTGCCTTATTATGGAAGACGATACTGCTAAATGATGAAAAAGTGAGTTCCGAGCTGGATTTGAACCACCGACCTTGCCACTCAACGTGCTGCACGTTCTTCCAACTGAGCTATCAGAACTCTGTCGAAAGAACAAGCCAATTCAAATACCAGACGGGACAGTCTTTCATCGTTACATCACTTGTATGCTACTTTATTTGTAAATATACGGTAGTATTGGTGTGGCGACTTTTGAATTAGAAACTGAAGAATGGATGGTAGAGGGTAAAGTCGCATAATTTTGAAACTTGTGGAATATACGTCTAACATTGGCAACCGTTCTAACATTTGCAACCGTTGCCTTATTATGATACTACTGAATGATGAAAAAGTGCGTTCCGAGCTAGATTTGTAGGAGACCATTGGAGGACGCTGCACAAAAGCTTGTACATATTATTTATGTCACGTTTGTGGTTAGAAAAATTCTTCTTTTAAAATAAAAGATTCAGAAATGTAGGTCTGTGATAGATTTCCCAGAGTACAAATGTATTTTGTCATTCATAAAAATGCTTGCTAATTTTAGTAAATTTTCAGATTGGTTAACCTGTGGTGTGTTAGATTTTGATGTTTTGGTGCGTACCACACAGTTACCGATACGTTTGGAAAAGAGAACTGAAATTAGTCATTGATTTTGCAAAATGATAAATTGATGCCAATCTTATCTTATCAAGTTTAAAGGAAAATAGCCAAGTAGAGAGGCCTACTGGGCTCCTTCAATGTTTTGCAAAAGCTTTAAATGTGAAAGTAAATGTACTGTTCAAGAAGATCTTAGTATTTGTTTTTTCAGGCTTCCATCCCGGCGCTGCACATCATGATCATTTGATTTCATTCAGAAGCCTGGCGTAATGTAAGGCAAGGGTCCACTAACCTAGACCACATGGTGTAAGACACCCACCCTCTATCAGCAGATGTTATGGACATTGTCCAGTGAATTGAATGATTGGAACACCAAATACTGAATTGTCTGTAGGTGTGTCCTGTGTGTGCCCACTTTTGTTTTGTTAATATCTTCTAAACCAATCCAGCCGATCTTCTTCAACCTTTGTGGGAAGGTACCCTGATAAAACCTTGTGCCACACTCACTACCAGGAGTAGAGTCAAAGGTTAGAGGTAAAATGTATAGTTTGGTGAACATAAACTTTCTGGATTTCTGAAAGAAAACATATCAATGACATAATACTTCACACATATAATTGAAATGTCTAGAAATATCGACATATGTGGTTGCCATGGCAACAGACTCAAAACGTAACGCGGTGGGCGGGAAATGTATATTTTTAAGAGAAAAAATGTGCCATGAGCTTCTACTAGTTGTCTGAGCAGATTCTCTTTAAACTTGATGGGAAGGTACCCCGAAGAGGAAAAGTGCGTCTCGAAGACTTCCCGAAGTAAGGTCAAAGGCCAGAGGTCAGATTTCAAATTGTGTGAAAATCGTTTCTTGGCTGAAATACCAAGATTAAACTTTGCTTTATTGACATGAAACTTCACAGTTTTCATCAGGAATGTAAGTTGTACCTGAATATGTGGTTGACATTGCAAACGAGGTCAAAGGTCACCTTAATGGTCAAATGTATTTTTTTTTTTCCGTAAAATGAGATACCCGACGGCTGGATATATTTTTTCAAACTTAGAGAAAAGGCACCACAAGTTAGAAAATTGCTTTCTCGCAGACCTGAGAAATAACGGTCAAAGGTCAGAGGTCATGGGCAAAAGCTTAAAGATTAAATTGTGTAAAACTTGTGTTTGGCTATAATTTATAATATGGAACGTTGCACTGATATGAAATATGACACGTATAAAAGAGATGACAAGTTCTACCAAAATGTAACTTCAACCGAGGTTAAAAGTCACGTTTCAGAAGACGAAATGTACATTTTGTAGGTTAAAACGGCTGCTAGTGGCTGGACTGACTTTCTTCCCACTTGGTAAAGAGGTGTGAAAAAGAAGGAAATTATAACTCGTAGAACCTAGTCGTAACGGGCAGTGGTGAAGAAATCTTTTCTCAATAAAGTTCATTAGCGATAAAATGCGAATTCAATATAAGTGTTGTTCTATTTGGTGATCTGCGTACAAGACTAAGAACGCATTACATAAAACGCAATTATTAGAATAGCTTGGTGTGCCTGCGCGTAGTAAAGACGCAAATTACATTTCCCTGTGTATCTTGGATACTTGACGACACTACTGACAAACGCAGCATTTGCTCCTTCTTGTAATCGCGTAAGAAACCAACTCGACCTTTAGGAGTTTTAGTGTTTCCTATTTTTATGGCAGTGCGTGTGACCGCACTGTGAATGGTGAATGGCAAGTTGCAAGAAATGTTCATTTTTCCTGATTTTAATTGCAAAGAGGAAAGAAAGAGAAAAAATCGATAACTTTGAACATAACTCCAAGCTTTTATAATTTTTGTGGATATCTCTCAGAACAACAGTCTGAACAGCCTGAAAGTTCTACTCTGGGCCATAGACAAACTTTTGTGAAGTATTCTACTCCTACGAAAAGCACCCTAGCACAGGGTCAACTCTGATGTCTGTTGTTCGAATTATTAGTCTGGGAGTAGATGTATGGTTTATTTGAATTCCCGATATTAGCAAAATGTCAACAAATGTAGCAGCTTCTTTGAGAGTATGCTCCACAGCTATTTCATAAACAGGTTTTATCAATCCAGGATGCATTGTAAGCTCCAAACAATTTTCAAAAGTTGGTTTCAAATCAGCCATGTAGGTCATTCGGAAACAAGCATAGGGCAAGTCCAACATAAATAGAGCAACATAATCAGTGCGATTTAGGGACAGTTTTGGATGTAAGCGTTATGGATGTACACCAAACAATATTTTATATAAGCAAAGGGCTGGTTGAACCTTTCGAATCCTCCTTTAAAAGTTAGAATCAATCTTGTAGGTCATTTATAGGCCGAGATAATGTTAGATTTGTAAAAATGAGGCCTTCCGTCTGAATATATTTTCATGTATCCCCAAATGCCATGTCGATTCTTAAGAGGTCCTGCCAGAGTTTTAACCACTGGTGGAATTACTTATAAGCCAAGATATGGAATATATTGCCACTTTACGGCCATCGTTTCGTGATGTAAATTAGGCATACTCCAATATATGGATTCTGTAAGTATTCTGGTATCATGGTGCTTTGAGGACCTCGGGCATAATGATTGCCTTTAAAAATATCCAGTTTCAATTGATCCCAAGTTTAGAAAGGAAATTGTTAGACTCCCTGAACGAAAACAAAAAAAAAATAGTTTTGTAATTTCCCCATTTTGTGCGTGTGTATAGAGAAGAATCATTGCCATTTTCTTAAACAAAATAAAAGGAAGTAGGCTGCAATGTTAGACTGAAAGTAAAACGCTTGCGCATGTTTTAGCGTTGCCGCATTTTGTCAACATTTGTCTTCATGTACGTGTTTATTCTTCATTTGCGTATTTATTGGAAAGAAATATTGTGTTTCTACAAATCCTCTTTACAGTTATAATCGACTCGTTAATCATCCATATCATATTTTCTCGATGAAGGTAATAGGACACCCTTAAAATCACTGTTATGGTAAACAATATAGGTTTAAATAGGTTAAAACAATTATTAAATACAAGACAAAGTGTCATTTTCCTTTCATGAACGTATCAAATGAAAGAAACACTACACTGAGTAGTATAAATAAATGGAAAGTAAAGTTGAAGTCGTTCCCATGAACAAACAACTGTGTTCAGCCTTGACAAAAACATTTTAGACTTCTTTCGGTTTCGTGTGCAAAGGACGCAATGACACATTGTGATTAAAAAAGCTACAAACAATCATGTGATACAAGGAAGGAAACACATGTTTAAACATTAAAGTGATCAACTTATAAGCCGCTGGGTACCGTAGGTAGTAACGTTGTCAAACAAAGTTTTCCTTTGTTTAAGAATTTTGCTGTTCTTTCCTTTTAAATTAGTTGAACATGGATTATGTGTGTGCAGGTCGGGATACTACTGAGTATGACATGTGAATCATTCAAACTCGCAGAACAGTCGGTGCTTTTTTGTTCTGTTTACGAATGAAAATGCAACTAGCTCTAGAAAGCCAGTAGGCTAGTTCATTCTTCGAAGAATGAGTTTATGCCTTTTGATCATACAACATTTAGGTTTTATAGGTTCAAATTTATCCAATATTTGAAAAGGATTTTATCAACAGAATAAAGTATCCATTTTGACATAGACTCGAAGATAAAGGATATATATCATCCCCAAACCAGAAAGTGGCTAGCATCCCCCTGCCTAAACATATTTAGGAAAAGCCCCAGAGTTCTTCATACAGTTGATGAATGCACACTTGACATTCATTGAAACAAAATATCTTCACTCTGGTTGGTCAACAATGATTGTACACTCAGATGTGCTCCCAGTTAAGCTCTTATACTTTGTCTGACATTACTGCTTCGAGCAACGTAAGTATAGCAAGGGTTCAAGATACATGTTTACTTTATCATTACCAAATTTTCCTTTAGGGTTGTTATGAAAAACGTACAAACGTTATTTTAATTGTGACTGTTAAAACTTTGTTTTTACACAAGACCAGGGGCGTAACCAGGTTTTTGATGTGAGGGGGGGGGGTGGGGCAAAGTCGGCTCATCGTCCCCATTCTTGACCGCGGTTAAAGGGGAGGGGTGTCCCCCTCCCCTTTTGAAATTTTTCAGCTTTTTCGAAGGGATTAGATGCAAAATAGTGCTTCTTTTTATACTAGATCCCAGTGTTCTCAACAGGGGTTTTTAGAGTGGCGCAGGGGTGGCTCCAGGATTTGCCTAAAGTGGGGCAGACTCCCCGACGGGGAGGCCAGCGACCCGAACCCCGACCCCCGATGCCATCGAGGGGTTGGTGAGGGTGGATTTGAATAAAACCTGTGTACTATACCATGCCTTTGCTGGGCATTTATTGCATAAAATTTGTATGTACTAGAGGAACATAGATTTACCGTCTTTATCCGGAATCTAAAGTGTGAAATTGCAAAGCGCTCGAAGTGCGAGACATTTTTTGGGTAAGCCTACACTAAAGGGAATCTGTACTTGTTTAAAACTTATATACGTCTATTGCTCGGGCAGGTGGGCCCTATCAGACTTAACTTACATTTTATTTCCCTCTTCGGGTCACTACTCTCTAAATGGGAAAGAGTGAATTTCACTCTTCGACGATTGCCTACAGTGACCATGCACTCTCTGTTTCGAGTGGAATTCTACTCTGCCCGGAGTGGTAATTCACTCATTTGGAGTGAATTACCACTCCCAGCAGAGTGAAATTCTCACTCAAAGAAAGAGTGGTCACTGTAGGCAATCGTCGAAGGGTGAAATTCACTCTTTTACATTTAGAGACTAGCCGTACCTCACGACAGACATAAGAGAACATTAACTATTTTTTACGGAAATGAGATGACATTGTACTATATTTAGCTATGAGTAACGGAACTGAGGAAGAGTGGGCAAAGCGCACCGAAAATTGTGGGTTTTATCTCAGAAATGATCCTTTTGAAAGCCAAAATAAGTAAACTGTCCATTGCTGGAGACAGAATTTTTCCGAACGGGGGCCTGGCCATGCCAAGCGACCCCAAGTTCCGACAACCCACTATGTGGAGGGGTGCATTGTGAGAAGGGGATGTGAAGGAGCCTGACTATCCCATGCCATTGCAGGGCATATTTTGCATAATATCACTTAATACTTCAAGTGTCAACTTGCTCACTGATATTGTTCTTTTGAATCTGAATCGTGAAACTGCAAAGCTCGCTAAGCGCGCGAAAATCTTTGGTAGGCTTCCACAAAAGACATGTAATCAATAAGAACAAAAGGAAAGAAAGAAAACTGTAGGGGTTGAAGACCTGTACGGGGATAACATACATTGTATCAAAACCACCTGGACTCGCTCACCAACTGACCGTACAGCATGACACACATTAGAAAAACAGCAACTAGGCATTGCCATACAGGATGAAATTTACGATCTCTACATAAGCTGTGTACTCTGTATACATGTTACTTTGTAAGGTGGACAGGACTTGTGCTATCTAGCTATGTGGAATGGAAATATTGAAGAAAATGGAGTGACCCTACAGCGCGCGTAGCGTGCCGAAAATGTTGGGTTCTTATTAGAGAAGTTGTCCTCTTCAGAGCAAGAAACAGGTAAACCGCCGGGGCAACTGTCGCCTTCGGGGACTGCATGCTTTATCGTATCGACTAAAACTCCCCGACGGAACTGTAAAAATTCCCCGACGGGGGGCCATGGCCCCTCTGCCCTCTGCCCTCTGCCCTCTGCCCTCTGCCCTCTGCCCCCTGCCCCCACCTGGCGCCACCCCTTGAGGGGCGACCCGCCCTCCGAGTGAAAATGACATTGACAACCAATTCTTTTTCGGGATTTATTTATTTTGTTTCTAAATCAGGATCAGGGTTCAAACAAAGGGCTAGGGTTCAGTCCCCAAGGCATAATCTGTTAAACAAGAACGCCAAGAGGCGTAGTGATTCCTTGCCAGATTGAGAGATGGAGCACTTAGGTATGAGAGCATAAGTTTACATCTTTTTTGCAGTCAATAAGGACATCATGGTAGGCTTGTGTTATCAATAGAAGTAAATGTATGACAAAGTTTCTTTATGTATCCCTTATTGAGATAATGTGGTTGCAAAGATGTTATATTTTGACAGCCGGTGACCTCAAATGACCTTTGACCTCTGTTAAAAGCAATCCCAACTGAGATCTTTACCCACTGAACTTACACATCAACTTTGAAGTGTGTCACTCTTATCCTTCACAAAAACCAGAATGCCAAAATATATTGAAGTTTCCATATGCTTTCAGGAGAGTCTAAAAGTCCCATTGTCAAAGATATGATTGATTGACAGCGCTATGATTTTAGGTCAGGTATCAGGGAAATGGAAGGTGTACTGTATTCCCTAAAGAACAATTGCCATCTTTAGCAATTACAGTAAGTACACAGCTCACCCTGAAAAGATGAATCCAGGTAACTGGTGCTGGCATATATGACAGCAGGGATTCACACACAGCAAGGGATTACCTGATTTATATTTTCAATTGCTACAGTTGCATCCATATCCTCCTTCCACAACTAGGTCATTAAACTGACATTAACCTAAACACTTTAGGGCTGTCAACACTGCACTGGAAAAATTGTCAAAAAATTTTTCTCTTGCATGGTCCATAGGCAGTCATATGTCAATCTGGTGTGACTCTAACAGCTACACCACCAACAGGGTCAGAGGCCAGCGGTATCAGTCTACAGAGGTGATTTGTCTTTGTGAGTTGTGACAGTGTTATCCTCAGTGGACAAGTAGAGGGGGAATTGTTATTGCCTCTGGTTCTTAAAGTGGCATATTGTATCAATAGCAATGTCTACAGTTCTCAAAGTTGGATGCACAAATACAGAAGAGCTTAGAACCTGTAAAATCATAATTTACACCAAGTAACTGCAAATGGATCTGTTCAAAATGATTATATTAAAGGCAATGAAATCATAAGGATAAGTGAAAAGCAGAAAATATATAGTGTTTGAATTAAAAAACATAACACCTTTAACCTGCTATGTGTAAATCATCACTGATCCACACACAAAAAAAAACCTCAGCTGCAGCGTATCTCATATATTCCATGTAAAAAATTAGTGTTACCAAGCTTTTCACTCTCTGACCACACATGATCCCATGTGAACCCTAGGGAAAATAAAAATATTACTAAACATTAAAGCAGTAACTATCAACCAATTTTTCATGAGTTTCAAACTTTTCTCTCTCCTGACCGCTCCTGACCCCATGTGACCTCCAAGAAAATGAAAACATTACTAAACTTTAATGCAGTAACTTCCAACCAAGTTTGAATTTCATGCAACATGTAGTGCCTGTGATATATGCAGCACTGTGCTTTTCTGTTTCTGCTTCACAATGACCTCAAATGACCTTTGACCAACGCCAACCACAATCCCAAAGGAAATCTTTGCATAATACACCAATGTGCCAAGTTGAAAGTATCCTGCATGTTTCCTTCAAAAATTAGAGTGCTAACAAACTTTTAACTCCATGGCCTGTCATGACCCTGTATGGCCTTTGACTTCCCATAAATCTCTGGAAATTTTCATAACTCAAGAGGTACTACACTTCCCACCATGTCTGAAGTTCAGGCAACATATAGCTGATGAGATACTGCAAACATGGTTTGTCCATATTTCACCTGCTGCTGACCTCAGATGACCTTTGAACCACACCAAAACCAATCCCAGCTGAGATCTTTATATGCTTTACCCACAAACCAACTTTGAAGTGTCTCGCCCTTTCCCTTCAAAAACTAGAGTGCTAACGAGATTCTTGTTACACACATACACGCACATACATACGCACACACATACACCGACATCACCATCGCATAGATTCCTTGCCTGCCTTCGGCAAGGAATCAAAAAAGGAGAAAAAATCCGGAACACTGTTTCCAGACGAGATGACATCATTAATACCCAAGGTTTTGACTGACTTTTCGGGGGCCTGTTGCCAATGCGAACTGCATAAAATGAATATGCCGTCCGTTCTGCTGCGGATTTCACCGTCATTACTCATCACACAGACCTAGATCCCCACCCCCTTCCATTCTGTCCCACCAACTACCCATCCTTCCCTCCTCTCGCTTTTTTTTTTCTTTTTTTCTTTTTTTCTTTTTTTCTTTTGCTTCCTTTATTTTTTCAACATCGCCCATTGCGTCCCCGAAATTTCTGTGAGGGGCACTCTGTCCCCTAATGCCCCCGCTGGCTACGCCACTGCACAAGACAATGTTGTACAGGGAAAATGTAGTCACAAAATAGGTTCCACACCTCCCTTATGTGCATTGTGTACAATCTTCTGTGAAACAATGCAGTTCAATATTTCACCCATTGTAAATGTCGTTGGTGCATAGATTGATCTTTAAATAGGCAGAAAAGATGTCGAAGGAAACAACTGTGCACTAACAGCCAGCGGGATTATCCAGAAGATTACCATCTGACGTACCTCCCTTTCATCACTTTAAATGCTACAATATTTGTGCCCTGTGCGTTTTCGTATGCTGTTTATTACTACACCTGTCAGTCAACCAATAGACCTTATGCATAATGATTTCACAGAGCAGAAAGTGCTCTCTTGTTTGAATCAAAAACGCATTTTATTGCAAGTTACACCAACAAATGCAGACAGCTGATTTGTCAACCAATCGCATTCGCGCATAAGTCTACTACACGCTCGTGCAAAATCTACGCGGAGCGTGCACGTGTGCTACACTGTTTTCCTCCAAACTGACGTCACGTGACGTAAATGCTTCAGGTCTACTGCGGTTAAACTCCCTAGCCAATGGCAACCATCATGCCTTTAAACCTAGTGGTATTCTCATTTTTCTCTTATTTCTGTGAGAATACAACTGTACTCAACTATATTGTCAGGCAGCTCAGCGTCATATTTGAGACGGATGTGGACGCTCTGGACGAAAGCAGCAAAATTTCCCAAGATACTATTTATGATCTCACTAAGTTTTGATAAATGCCACGAAATTCAAATTCATTATGGTGGCCATGTTGGATTTCAAAATATTTTTCACCTATGTGTCAGCTTCTGAACCATTTAGAACTACAATCAAGGTGTCTGAACATACATTTTCAGGGTCAAGTAACTCAGCTGTGTCGATTAGAAAGAACTCAGACTATTCCCTACCAATCTGCATTACTATGGTGGTCGTCTAGATCTTTAAGATAGCCGCCACTTGATATTCTACTGCCCAAGCGACAGTTTCTGTACCAACTAAGATCAGACTGAGGATTTAGCTTTGTTGTCAAGCATGTTTCTCTTTGAGATTCTTACCTTTCATCATTGTTACGTTCAGGCATTTTTGAAGCTTTTACTTGCTCAAGTCGTAGGTTTGCCTCTTTTAACAGTTTGCATGTTTGCTTTGTATCAGTTTGGCTTTTAACTCAAAAGCAAGTGAAAAAGATGAGTAAAAAAGGGGACTCGGTGTTTTTTTTTTTTTTTGCTCCCTTAAAGTCAAAATATCGGAGGTGGGACATTACCTACAGGTTTCCTAGATTTTGTGGCAACTCCGGCCGTCCTTATGCCTTATAGCTCCCGAGTTACCCTCTCCGAACAATCAACTAGACTGAACGTATCAAAATACCGTCACTACACTGAAATGGTACTCTGTCTTACATCTAAGAAGCCCGTATCCTAAAACATAGTCCTCGCTATGAGTCTCGAATGTAATTGAGCTGCGCACTCGAGGTGTAGTTTTACGGTAACCGTCGGTATTTTTTCGATCGCTCTCACTTTGTTCCGCCTCTTCTGTTCGAGGCTGTATAAAAATACTGACAACAAGCAGAGTGATGGGGAAGATAGAAAGTTTTATTTGCGGTATAACCCTCCCCCTCTACTCACCCAGCAAAAGTTAGTTCAGAATGAGATTTCTAATAGTAATATCCTAATATGTGATGGGATGTAAATCCTTGAACCTATTCCGAGATTGGAAAGACCTCTTAGCTCATTCAAGATAGAATCTTTAAAACTTGTTTGGCCCTATGGTCATAATTTTTAGCCCAAGGTGGACAAATAAACCCCAAGAAAACCCCTCAAATTACTACTTGGTTATTCTTGGTTATTCATAGTTCAGCATTATAGATTTTCTTAGGCGCTATATTTACTAAGCATAAATGTAATACCTCCAGTCTCCAGTCTTTGAACCCGCTTTATCATTAGCACCTCCCTCCTTATTTCCTCGGGTTGTCCACTGATTCCCCATCCTATATCTGGCCAAACAGCTGACTCTGTTTTTGCTGTGCATGCTGAGTTGGAACACGTGCAGTTTATATTATATCCAATCAGGGAGTTGCATCTGTTGCAACTCCCTTATCCAATAAACCTTCATCGTCCATTCTATGCTGGGGTGTATCTGCTTTACATCATACAGCATGGATATAGGGGATAGTTGTTTGGTTTTAGGGCATACAGTTATCGAATGAAAGTCAAGATATAACGTTCAGGATGACTATAGGTAAAGCATGTAATGAGAGTGAAACTACGCATGTACAACTATACGTGAATAACCTCCAAATCATCCATTATTCTCAGCCATAAAGGTTTTGAATTATATACAACCATTTCCGGACTACTTTCCTTTTGACCTCAGAGTAATCGGTACATAATGGTATACTTTGCTTATTAAGAGGTTATCTGATACAAGGAAGGAAATGTTTAGAACTTCGGGAGTGTATCATGTAAACTGGAAGGCACTTTCAGTACTAGCTTAAATAAGGCAGGATAGTAATTTGATTATGATCTCAGCAATTCGTTCCTTTCAAAGCGACTGATGCATCGTCATATAATCCTACATCAACCAAACTGTACTATGAAATTAAGAACAATAATTGAATACCCGTGGTCATGAACCGTGTGGTGCTTTTATTGGATGAGAAGTATATATCGACACAGACCAGAAGAGACTCAATGAGTTTTGACAAGTATGATGCATTGCGAAATATCAGACCAAAAAGACACTGACTAAAGATGCACACTAGCAGAACACTTACTTGAGTATTTCTTATTATCGTGTTTAGAGTTTGATGTTTCCTTTGAACTGAAATAAACTGAATATTCATAAAAGGGGTATGAACTATATACTTATTAGGAGCAGTTATTATCAATAGTTCAATGCTATTTCAAATGTTATCATCTTTAAGATTTGTTTTGGATAAGTGCACATTTATTCGCCTTATGTGGCCATTACAAATAGCTTCCATTATAGCATTCTTCTAAATCAACTCCATTCAAACTATCTTACAGATGAAAAAGCATCTGCATTTGCCCACTTTCAAATAATAGCTAGAACAAAGTTCCCTCATTTAAAAAGATTGACCAACTCACACTTTAACCAAGCAGAATAAAATATTTGCTGCATGGCGTACGCAAATATATTTGCAAGTATTACAACTTTAAAACTTTCCTCATTTTGTAAAGAGACGAAACATGGATTGAAGAATAGTTACCTCTTTGCAAGTTTCTAACCAAGAGGGGGGGGGGGGGCTAGGAAACATTTCTAGTCTGGATAAAACTGCCTTCATGCATCTCATTATATTCCACCTCAAAAATTATTTCGCCCCTTGAAAGTATCCGGTCCTCGACTTGCTATAAGCCTGTTTCATCGATTATTTAGGTTCAGGTAAAGAAATTGGCAGCGAGTCCCACATGAATTACACGGCAGAATCGTATGGCAAATGATATAAATAGAGAAAATAATCTCAGAATCAGCACAATAGTTTTAAGCTATTACCACAGGCGTACAAAGCAGGGGAGGAGGCCTGGGGTCGGCAAACCTCTCCCCTCCCATTTGCTATTACTTGGCACAGTAGCATAGCTGGTGTGATAGAATTGGGGGGGGGGGGCAGGGATGAAAATAAGGTAAATGTACCGAAAGCATAAGTCAATGTAACGACACTTTTCCAAAGGGTTACCACTTAACCAGTCACCCCCGCACGTGACTCTCCCCATCCACACAGGGATGGCGTCAGGATTTGCCCGACGAGGGCAGACTCCCCGACGGAAGAGCCAACGACCCGAAGCCCCGACAGCCCCGATAGCCTCGAGGGTTGGTGAGGGAGGATTTGGGGAAAACCTGTGTACTATACCATGCCATTGCAGGGCATATATTGCATAAAATTTGTATAAACTAGAGGGAAATAGTTCTGCGCTGATTTAATGTTCTTCCCGGATTCTAAACTGTGAAAAAAAAACGTGCGTTAAGCGCTCGAACTTTTTTGGGGGGTGGGTGGGGGGAAAGCCTAAACTAAAAAGAATTTAAACTCATTTAGAGCTTATCGATAGGTCAATTATTCTGGCAGTTGAGCCCTATCGGGCACAACTTACATTGTAGCCTACTTCCTTCTTCGAGTCACTAGCCGTACCGCACGACAGAACAGGAGAACATTAACTAAGTCTAGCGAAATGAGATGAAATTCCCGATATTTACATAAATCCATGTATTCTACTTATTAAGTTACTTAAAAAGATGAAAAGGGTCTGTGTTAAATTTAGGCACAAGTAACGGAACTGAGGAAAAGTGGGTAAAGCGTAACAAAAATTGCAAAGCATGCGAAGAGCGAGAAAATTTTTCGTAGGCTTGCACTAAAAACGTACGCAATCATTAAGAACAAAAAGAAAAAAAAATGAAAACTGTAGAAGGTGTAGACCATATCGGGGATAACATATATTGTATCGAAACTACCTGGACTACCCTCTGAAATAGCCAAACTTTGCTCCGTGAGTCCCTCACCAACTGGCCCTACCGCATGACACAAGAGAACAGTAACTCGGCTTTGCGATATGGGATGAAATTCACGACCTCTACATAAATTGTGCACTCTGTCTACATGTTACTTGGTAAAGGTGACATGACATCTCCCATTTAGCTATGTAGATGGGAACTATTAGAGAAACTGGAGTGACTCTACAGCTCGCGTAGCGCGCCGGAAATGTCGGGTTCTTACTAGAGAAATTGTCCTCTTGGGAGCAATTATAACAGGAAAACCGTCGGGGAGACTAGTCGCCGTCCACACCGGGCGGATGTACCGAAAAGATCAGTTAATGTACCGACAGACCATCTCAGGACGACAAGTGGGGGGAGGAGCGACCCTGTCCCCCTTCAGTTACGTCACTGACTGGGCACAATGTATACTATTTCTGGGCGCAAATGCATTAACATTTCATGGGAATACTCTGCAGCTTCCCGGCAAATCGGATGTAGTCATGTACGCTTATGTCTGCTATCTTTAGTCATCCGTTCATGTGGTTATTGCATTCTAAATGGTTTAACACTGCAGTAGTTTGAGGTTACTTGAATTGGCAAAATTCATTGACAAATTTTAGACCAAATTGTCGGCACAGACAGAAATAATTGTGGGTGTGGGTGCCCTAACTGTAGAAGGATATCTGCATCGTATTTTTATTCATTCCCAAAACAGGGTTCAAAGCTTGGCTCTTTAGCTGGTTAAGTTTCCAACACATTGGAAAAGATGTTTTCATAATGCAGAAAAACAATCAAAATTGTTCCTAAAACCCTAGCATACTTTTAAAATCTTGTTGTAACTGCTCCTCCATCCCAACCAAGATATGTTTTTTGCGCTTTCTGAAACAAAAAGTTGTCTCTAACTCGTTGCTGATATTATTCATTGTGGTATGATATCCAGTACACAGACCAGCGAGCCGTACCAAAATGTGTGCTTTCGTTTTCAAATTTTGTGACGCACATCTGAGGGACTGAATGAAAATTACCCAGAAAGGTTAATTTTAACCTTATGAACATAAAATCGATCTACCACAAGCGAAAGATCTGGCCCACGAAGAGAAGTTTGAGAGTGAATTGCTGGCATTATTGTGGTCACAATTCATTGCATGTACTAGTTCCACGAATCTTCTAACACGTACAGACTGTATGTAGACTAATACGTACAGTGCCACAGTACACTAGTCAGGGTAATTCGAATGCAAAATTGGTGCATCTCAACCAGTTAAAGACTTTTATGACAACTTGAAAAACGAAGATAATTTAGCATAAGCCCTTTGAACTGGTTCTTCAGAGGTTCGCGTAAATCCTATCCAAAGCTTCAAGGAAGCTCTCTAGGCTTACCGTACGGTAGTCGAGCTCCAAACCAATGCAGCTTTCTTGAAGACAGATATTGCCAAAGGGAATGGCCAGCAACCTTCACACCCATAGCAATCATCACTGTCAGCAAAGAAAACTTAAGCAGAAAAGTTAAGCCGCGACCCTGTTCCCAAAATGAGAGGACATCCAGTACAATTAAAAGTTTTGGACGTAGGCCTTCTCCTCCCCCCACAACAAGTCCTACTCTCTCATCACCCATCAGATCAGAAAGAGCTTTTCCTCTTCTCTGCTAATTGCTGTTGTGTCGCTTGTCTCATTTACCTTTTCATCTTGGTATGATGGCTGCACGACGTTTTACCAGACCCATCTCTGGTACTACCCGACCCAAACATCCTATCCCATTTCAAGATAAAACACGGCATACGCGTTCCACCTATAATCAGACCCTATTACAAAATAAACTTTATACCTGTTTCAAATTTATCAAGAACCTTTCGACCCGAACCCTGTTGGACCCAGAGATCTTCTCATGGGGAAAGGTTTGGGATATATATCCACGTCCCCGGGGCCTTAAAGATATTCTCTACTACAAGCTATTAATTAACCAGCTGACTGGGCCGTACCATGATCGAGAAGTAAATATTAATACATGATAAATCCTCCAAACCATGCCATAAGTTCCGTCTGTCATCTACCTGGAAGCCGAAAGTTACCCCATGCACTACCTAAGAGGACTACCTACAAATATAACGCCAAGGCCTCCCCAGCTGACTGAAATTCCGATTCACCCAGACGAATCTAATAGCCTATATCCAATTCCGAGCGCACTGCCATCATTAGGCAATGAGCGTAATGATTGTTATAAGAATGTCTGATAAACGCAGAGGCGTTGCAATTATTGATTAAAGTCTGATTAGGGCAGAAACGTTGCAACTGTTGATAAAAGTGACTACAGAAACGAAGTACTCAGGCAATATATCGGGCCCACAGTACCAACAACTCACATCGGACATCACCATGGAAACATTCTCCATTGCCAAATCTCTCAGGTCTAACCTCTACCGAAATTAAGAAATCTCCGAGGACATATTTTTTACCTCAATCCTATAGTAACCACAGTATCCCTTCTATACGTTACCCAAAGTCCATAAAAAGCCCCCCGATTGCCCCGCTAACACAAAACGTTTTTAAAAGGTGTAAAGTGGTGTTATAAAATGTTTTATAGTACCTCTTTACACGTTTTAAAAACGTTTTGTGCTAGCGGGGGCCCCGCCTTTATCGGGAAACATATAATCTCTGACTGTGTGGGAGCTACCCAACAAATATCGACAGTTTTAGATTTCTTTCTTCTTCCTCTGGTTTAAAGACAACCAACGTACGTGAAGGATACGAATCAGATCCTTGATTAAATTGAAAATCTAAAATAACCAAATGGCAGCATTTTCCTGGTTACTTTAGATATAGTCGGAATGTACACCCCCATTTATTCCTGATGTTCAAGTATGCACCGATGACTACGCATTATTCAACAACGGCTTTTACTCATTATCTGTCCTAAGATATCAACTGAATCTTTCCAACAGATTTTATAGACACCATTATAAAACGCAATTGTTTTAAATTCAAACCAAACTACTATACGTTCTAACAGTAGATGTAGCAAAGGCACAGTTGCAAGGAGTCACTCAACTTTTTGCAGTCGAGTCGAGTCATTTACTACTTTCAATGTGACTAGAGTCGAGTCAGTGTTTCGAGTCATTGTACAATTTCTATGAGGAAAATTTTGATACAATTATGAAACAATCGTTCGAGTCATTTCCCTTTTAAAATTAGTGACTCGTTACAACACTGAGCAATTGGGTTCTGAATCCCCACCCGAAATAGCCGACATTACTTTCCATCATTTTGAGGACGAGATTATACCCCTTTCGAAGCACATAAGTCCCTGGTTGAGGTATAGAGATGATATCCTCTTTGTTGATGGTTCTCAACTTGAATTGAAAACTTTTTGGATCATATTTACACCCTACAACTCACCTTGAAAGTCACATGCGAATCATCATATTCAGAAATTAACTACCGTGATATCGTCTTCCGGTCGCCCATGATGACCAAAAATTAATTTGTGACAGACAACCAAAAATGCTGGGTTGATTGGACAAGCCAAGTTAACGCAAAAGCAGACTGCCGCTGTAGGGTTGCTGCAAATTTCTTTGTGGACCACTAAGTCTTCTTTTGAACAATCAAAAAAGGTAGAAAGGTTGTCCAATTGACAGCCATGAAATTTTCTGAAACTCAAAGCTGGTTAAAGGGAATCGTTTCGCACGAACAAATTTTCTTCACACCTATTCGAAACAAAGCGAAACATTCAAATATTTATCACGCAATTCCAGTCACTCCAAAAAGTTGCTTCAAGGGATTCATTAAAGGTGAAACTCTCCCGTATTTACGTCTTTGTAATAATCACCATGACTTCAACGAAAGGGTCAACTCCTTTAAGGAAATCTTATCCGGCTTAACAATCCAGACATCTGTATCTAATATAGTTTCCGAAATTAATTTCGAGGAAGCGCTCCATACCTCCAACCAAACCTAAAGGAATCCACATCACCTTTAGTTTTCAAGTTCCTTTATTTACCCCAAATCAAAACGGTGGACTTGAAAAATGGCCTTCTAAAACAATGTCATTTTATTAACAAACACCCGACACTTAAAACTTGTTTTCAGAACCCCGCTTAACACCTACAAACAGGCTACTAATTAACGACTCACTTATCCGGGCAAACTTTGTTTCTGAAACAGACACTAACTCTGATCTTGATAAATTCTATTCATTCTTAGTTAAAATTATGTGTGATTCATTATCCGAACAACCCCCGACATAATTTGTGACATTTCAGCATTATTGCCAATTTTATCATTGCTAATGATAAGACTCCCAAATTATCTTTGTGGTCGAAAAGCGTCTAGCAATGGCGCACCATGCTATAACCAGCTGCTACTTTGCAAGGTCACAATCTTTATCTAAACACATTAAAAAGTTTTGCTTAGGGTTTCTTGATAACTTTACATTACTCATATTCTCAAAGTTACCGGGGTTCCATTACCCCCTAGATAATGTCAAAAACTAAGGCTGTACATTTATCATCTTTACACCCCGAACAAAGCATACTAGCTATGCGTCACACTTCACTGCATGAGTTTTTGGACAGTCTTCAAAGCCCCCTTTAAATGTGATATTAAGCACTGCACTTGTCTGAGTGATTTTTCCTTGTTTCAGCCCGAGGGAGATTTGTCGAACCCTAGACTTGCGCCCATTTTTGAAATTGTGTGTCATTTATAGCTTTCTGAAATCTATATCTGCCAATAAATAACCTTATCCCAAAAGTCATCATATCCCACTGGTACCGGTATGTTAGGCCTATACTATAACCATTAAGAAAGTATACAAAGTCTTGTAAATCAATGGTTCTCGAACTTTTTAGACTACCTCCCCCTTCCACCATTTGAACTGTCTCAATGTCCCCGCCCCTTACGATATTATCCAAACGCGGAAGAAATCAGTGGACCTAGGGATGGAGTTGTGAAATTTCTAGTGCCATTTTGGATAATTTTAGGACAAAAGTTCAGTATTTGGGAGAGAGAGAGAGAGTCGAGGGAAGAACTAGACTACTAGAGGAGGGTAACAGACCGATCCTGGATGCCTCGTTGTGCCCTCCGGCAGCAGCAGGGACCCACAAATCAGCCTAGTGTCAACGCTCCTATTCCCCGTGTTCTCTGTGACGCCCACCCTAAGTCCGTGCTTATGCTGAGCAAGGACCTAGCTCGCATGCTAAATTGTGCAGTTTATCTCCCAGGAACCGCCATTTCTCGACTCACAACAAGAATCGCTCCCACGAGTTAGGATTGAAGGGTATTATTCTTTTGTCAGAAGTCGGAGTGATGCAGATTATACAATTTGGGGCGAAATCCCTTTCAGCTGGTTTTCGCCCTACTCGTTGTTTACGTTACACTCATTACCGATGTAGCACTAGTACCACGGATATACACAGTTCCTCGTTCGCGTCACCTGTACCCAGTGCTTCCACATTTAGTTACCTTATTTTAATCTCACGCAACCCCCCAAAAAACTCACCACATTTTGTAAAATGTTCCTTTTACTCCTATTATGAATACTTCGAGCCCATAATTGTATATAAACACGTAATTGTAAAACAAAGTGCTGTTGGAAGATGCTTGCTGCAGCCGCGGTATGTTATTATGTGAGGAAAGAGTGCCTTAAAAATGGAAGTGTTGGGTCTACCTCCATTTCGCCAAATTTCGGATTTTGAGGATTATTTTTCTTTCTTTTTTTTTTGGTTCCATAGGCAAAATGGATCGCTTGTGATAGTTGCATGGGTAATCACTTTATCTTTTACATGGATCTGTATTTTTTTTCAATCAGTCCCTCAGAGGTGCGTCAAGTAGTAACACGAAAGAGCACAACAGATGACGGTCTAACATCGTTACATTTAAAGTGCAGCAGGCTGAGGCAAAACGCCAAATGAAACTCTCCGACTGAAGTCTGTACAAAGATTACCCATATCCACTGCTTTAATAAGCACAGTGTTTAGATCGCTCTGGCAACTCCGGTTTCACCGACAATGCCAGCTGGATTATGTTTTTTCACGTGTGGCGACATCCGCTGTTACCGCCCTAAAAAAATAATCACAAGAGTACTATGTTAGCTTAGTCTAGATTGTACAGAGTGTGCCATAGGTCACTTCCACATTGTTTAGTGTATGCGTCAATGGGAAATAGCACAACAAATCCAATTTGGACAAATGTAGTATGGATAAAGAGAGAATAGTTCGTGATATAGCCAGTGTTGTAACGAGTCATGACCAGATTCGCTAATTTTCAGAAGGGAAATAACTCGAGCTATTGTATCATAATTTTCCTCATAGAAATAATAGTGACTCGAGTCATTGAAAGTAGTAAATGACTTGACTCGACTGCATAATTGAGTGACTCGTTACAACACTGGTAATAGCCTACGGTTTAAAATGATACCATCTTCCTTCCTTCAAGGAAATACAGAGAAAATAATAAAACATAAAGGAAAATATAAGAAACGTAGCAATTGCATACATTTGTATATTCAATAGTCCAAACATCTTAGTTCAAATGTTTCAATTTTTAATAACGTCTCAGTACAAGTAATATTCTGTTTTGACCTAATTCATCCCTTACACTGGACCCGATTCTGTCATTGCTGTACAAAACTGTAATTGCTTCTAGTAAGCTTAGAAATTTTGATTGGGGACTACTCTAATCTAAAAATAATGTCATGGATGCGGGTAAGTTTTTCACTGATGTAATCAATGATATTCACGATAAGGAGTACCCTCTTATTCGTATTAAGGTAAGAGGTTAGGCAAAACCAACCTGCGGATTACCATAGGGATCCAAACATCAATTGCTACAAAGAAAAAGCTTCATAGAGCCTACCTTCATACAGTACTATTCATAATAAACTTAAGAACATCCCTACTAGTATTACAAGGCCTTACAAAAATTATACTACAGCAACGTTCTCAACAATAGTCGGAATAGTCACTGAAAAAGAAACTTCGAAAAATGTAAATGATATTATAGGTCGGGGCAATTTACAGGGAAAAACACATTTTAGACTTAAGAATGACGGCGACGTAGCATTCAAAGACTAAAAGGTTGCAAATTGTTTTGGTGGTTATTTTTCAAGTATCGGAAATATTCTTGCTAGTCGTATTCAAAAGAGTTATATCAGCCTCTTCAGTTTTATTAGTAATTTTATTTCTGTCAGCATACTTTTTATTAAATTTTTATCTAATTATGCCAGAATTTCTTCGATTATCAACTTCTGGAAAAGGAGTTCAGCAACCGGGATGGACCGCATATCGCTGAATATGCTCCTTCATTGCCCCAACATTATCGTGCTTCTCACTTACAAATGGAATCTTTTCTGTCTAGTAGTATTGCCATGAACTGCACAAAGCTCGTGATTCTTCTGCCCTTCCAAATTACAGACTAATTTCATTTCCCTAGAAGTTCTAAGGGACTTGCAAAGGTAATGCATGATATTAATTTCTTTGACAGAAATGATATTCTATCACCCTCTCAGTTTGGTTTCTGAAAAATCCTTTCACTAACATGGCGGCGACAAAACCATGCAGAAGGTTTTAATCATAATAAAGCAACTATTAGTGTCTTCGAAGATAAGGACAAAATTTGACACTGTTAATTATGATATCATACTACAAAAACTTGGTCATTGGGGAAGCCATGGAATTGGATATAACAGGTTTCGAAGCTATTTATCTGATAGAAATCAGTTCGTATGTTTTAGTAAAATGTTTCAAAACCTAGGCTAAAACCTGTGGATTACTGCATGGTTCATACTTGGCATAGGCACGAGAAGCTGTTTGAGATTTAAAGGCTAGACGCTGTTTCGAACCGCCGTCCTGGGGAAGGTGTAAGAAAAGTGGGCGTCCCCTCCCTTCAGAAGTTATTGAAATTTTTGAAAGTCCGACAGATGCCATTTAGTGCAACATAATTTTGGACATGTTTACAACGGAATCGAATAAAGGGTTTTCGCCCTTAGGTTGAGGAAGGGGGTGTCGGCAACATACTTATACTTATACTTCTTATCTACATGAATGATTGACGTTACTGTTCAAGTTTTCGCCGTTGATACGAGAATTTTCCTCAAGCATAGTGACATTCATAATGCCACTGGTATCATTAAAACTGTATAAAGATCCGTATTAGCATAGTTTGTAGCTAAAAACTTTCATTAAATGTAAACAAATCAACTTCCATGACAATTAGTCCTCTTCATCGTAACCAATTTGACATATCTATTAGTCTATCAGGTGATAAATCAAGTTTTGCTGCCTATTAGCTAAGAAGAATTTGCACACAGTACAAGCCTAATTAGCTTCTCAAGCCTAATTAGCTTTCCCACGTAAAGTTCGTTCAGTTAACACATCAGGCTTGTGTACTGAAACATGTGGGGGGGGGGGGATCTGATATGATAACAGCAAGTCCCAAAGATACAGTGGCACAACACGGAGCGACGCCCACTCTACGCTGGGTAGAAAAGTGGGCCTATGTCCATATTTTATAGTACTTCACTTACAGAATATTTAGGCTTTTGAGGTCTTGAGTAATGTTTCATCCCTGACTTCATCTGTAAGTTCTCTCTTATCAATGTTGCTCATTTCACGGTTACTTATTTTACAGACCTACTAACATTCTACTTTCTAATATGCACATAGGTAAAAGCTTGTCTGTTCCTTTCCTTACTCAATTGTCACAACCATATTTTACTACCACATGAAGCTATGTATTGAACTGTGGATACCAATTTCCTAGCAATATTTTACAAATACGTCAAAAAACTTACATGTTAAAACGTCCCCGTGATAGTTCTTTCGGTGCAAACTACCTTTGTAACGGTCGTTTGGAAAGTGGTTATTTACAAATGGCGATTTCTCTTTTTCTCGAATGATTCAAATTGGTACGTACTCCGAAAAAACATATCGTGCAACTGGTTTTCAAGATTAAATGCTTTTCCTAAGCTTGAAAGTTAAATACAGCATAACGATGGTCGTCTACAACCCTGAAGTTGCTATAATGTTACAGTACTGATCATGTTAGTAAAAGAACATGTCGATTGATACCTGATATAGACGCCACAGACGTAAGTATTCATAGTGATGAGATTATGTTAGAATTTTCAGGTACACCGAAAAGAGTAGTACATCGAAGCTTATAGTAGAGATCTTCGTGTACCGTTTTCTTGGAATATTGGTGAATGTAATGTTTTGTTTTGATGAAAGGATTTTAAACTTCACCAAAGAAGACGACGAATCATCATACACTATGTAATGTACAAAACAGTTGGAACAATTTAAATCCCCTTAGTGATCGGAAGTGTTATACCACCTCTTTATTAGATCGTCCCCATCTACTCAGCTTTTCTTAAAACGTATTAACTCCTAGGTAAGCAATTATCTATTCCCACCCTTACAAAAAGTGTGGCATGCCACATGTGAACACAACACACAGTAATCACGTGTGGCAGAGCATATGAAAATACATAAGGAAAAAAGAGTGGTTATGCGTGGTGACACATGTGGTATTGCAACCAATCTGACACACAGGACCACTCTTTTCCCTGCATGATTGTCACACCTTGAAATCTGGGTCAAAGTGGGAAAGCTGTGTCAAGTTGACACATGTGGTAAACCACGGCAAAGTGTGGCAAACAAGGCCAGTGAACGAAATCTAACTATTGAATTTACTTTACTCAGCACCACACTTCTCCTGTTACATGTGTAAAAGCGTGGTTTTCGGTTTTCCGCACGTTGCCTCATGTTCAAACTGGGAAAATGCTGGTCAATGCATGGCACTTTGGAAAAGTGCGTCAACTGTTTTTTTAATGACACTCATTGTCACGTAAAAATTCACAGAAATTTCACGCCTCTCCACACCCCACCATAGTTTTGCACAGTTTGACACAATATTTCACTTGAGGTATTGGAACTTTTGCCACGCAATTTTTTGCTAAGGGCAGTTGCTGTTTGACGCTAGACTTCTAAACCAGGTAAGTTGAAGATGCAAGAGTATATTTACACTTCTAAATTCCACATCTTAATATTTATAATGGCCTTTTCGAGTTATTCCCCTTTTTTGGCTCACAACAATAGTTTCACATGATAATTGGATCCTTGTTATATATTTTCCAGTTTAGCATGGCCTGATAGCCTCTTACTGAGATTTAAAATCAAGCATAAAAAACATTCCAATGAATATAATGAACATAATAAACAAAGGATTGTAATAAACGTGTGTGTCTGACCCTATAAAGTCCACAGGACTGCAGGTTGTCCGTGTGAAATCATCTGATTTCGTTGTCAACTTTCCCAATCTTTCATTTGTGTGTCAATCTCACTGTCTATTCAATCAAGACTTACAAAAGGACAGGCTACCAAACTAATTTTGACTGATTTCCGTTAGGTATGAACATAAACTAGAGAGCTATCTTCATCATTAATATTGTACTTGTTGTGCCTGGTGAACATTGTTTTTAGCAGGGAGTTGCAACTCCCTGCTTAAAGTCATAAGTGTAGTTGAATATGCTGGCGATAATTTACCCCTGAGTTGATAATTCGATGAAAGTATTTACTTCCTGCGAGGATCGTGCTAAGGGAAGATCTGTTTGGGGATAATCTAGAATCCGACAAAAGCATGATCAATCAGGGTTGCGATATTCGAGAAACGCAAGCTATGCAAAGAAAACATCTAGTATTACAGATTTTCAGAAGCAATTTGTTTAACTGAACGATAGAAAAGTTTATCGTGGGCAGTTTGAGTAAAGTCGAGGTAGCCTACTTTATTCTGGTAAATAAAAATATGGGCAGAAAATACATTACCCACATACTCCACTTCACCATGCTTAACACAATTCTCTGGCAGTACTGGGCTAGTTGATCTCAACTGGTAGTGGCTTCTTTACTTCAATATTTTGTTACCCCACTTTTAGATTTTTTTCCATTCGTTTTACTGTTTGTTGGGTTTCTGTCCTTTGTGCATTTAAGGAATTTGCTTTGTCTGATCTGATCTGACCTGACCTGATCCTATCAGATCAGATCAGTTCTGCACCGATCTTAACGTTATCCTTCCATGTCTTGGTCTTGCATTTTCGGTTCTTGTCTGGTTGTGCCTTACCGTGTCTACTCGTTGAAAATTAAGGTTTTGTTGGCTACCATTCCCTTCATCAGGAAAATACACACATCTAGCCCAAGCCTGAGCGGATTCCTAACTGGACAAGCCCTGACGATTACGCTCGAACAATTTTACCCTGACCAACTCTCCCCGGGACAAAAAACTTCGGAATCCTCCATCGAAAAAATATCTAATTGTCCTGGGTGGAAATTATCCTGGGCGAATTGTCTTGGGGTAAGTTCGCTTGAAATTGCCCGGGTCGGAATTTTTCTCAGGAAAATTGTCCTGGAACCGCTTCATCAACGCTTATAAGTTGTGCAGTTACGTCACCAGTTTTGTGTAAGAACAGGTTGGACGCATTTTCGTATAATAACGTTTGTACCTAAGGTTACGACAGAGCGGTATTTAACAGCTCGTGTGTGTTAACGTTATCTGTGACGTCGCCTTGACATTTTCCCTTACAAGTATGTTTAAGCGTTTCTTTTACAGCCAGGCGGACAATCTTCGTTTTCATACCCACGACAATGAAAGCTGCTTTCTTTTTACCAAACTATCACAATTTTCATCAAAATTAAAGCAGTCTTTCTCAATAACTCGTAGATATGTTTTTAAGTTGGCCTTTTCCATTAATTTATGCAGCTATATTGTACAAAATACCCTAGACTTACTTGTGTAAACGTCTCTAAAATTGCCCTTTCCATACACACTTCGTAAAGTTAGTTTGAGCTTGAAGAAAATGCTTATAGGATAACGCACTCATTTTGTCCCATAAACGGCTATTGTCCAATAAAAATCGACGACAAGTCATTGCCCCCAGCCCAATGTTTTTTAATGTTTTTTCTTTACCTGGGAAGTCTATCGCAGTCAGAATATGATGATGTTCTTCCTTATAACCCTTAACTTGTTATAATGTTACACCATTAAGTGGTTTCGTTCTAACTCATGTTTAAACGGTACAGACGGTATAGTTTGTACGTGTTCGTTATAGATAGTACAGTAAAAACACGCAGTTCCATAGCCTGTACTAGACTCCTTGTAGTACAGGAGTTTCCTTCCGGGTAGCATTTGATTGGTGCAGTAGGGAAAATGAGGTTTTTATTTTGCCAAAAGGGAAGTAATAGTTTGCAAAGATGAGAACAAATATACCTTTAATTAAGTCAACGTTTAAGGCAGTTGTAATATCCTGAGTGAATCTTCGATGGAACGACTAAGAGGTGGATGGGTGGGGATGGAAGGTGGAGATATTGCTGTACCTTCTCAATTAAGTAAATTTTTAACAATTCAGGAGCAAATCGTATAGCCTAATTCATCATAATTGAACCACTTCTTCAATTACACATGGGCAGGAGATTATTGAGGCTCATATTCGGAAAGTTGCTATACCGTTAAATTTCTGCACATTCAGTTTTCATTTTGATATCAATTGAAAACTTCCTTTGAATTCTAATTCTGTATGGTCTGTTGGCCAAAAGATTTGCATAAAGGGTGGGTCCCTCCTTATCTGTTTAAATTATCTTGGTTATTGGGCTAGTAAAAGTTTCTTACTAGGATTTGAAGTAAAAATTTAAATTTATGTTTCAAGAAGCAATTACAGAAAGCGCCATATGCAGACAATCTTCCCAATGTGATGGTGATTAGTCTAAACGAGGAGGAAAAATGTGCTCTTCATTTACTTAAGGAGCTTTGAAAATATTAAACGCCTTACAACCCGCTATTACCGTAAAACAGGTATGTGAACTTTTTCCCACTAAGGACGATTTTAATTATTTATAACTTGTCAACGAAGCTGGTTCAAACTAGCAAAGAGTTCTTTGGGAGAGTTCAGATTCTAGGACTCATCTAAAGTCCCCGATGGTCCATGAACACTGCCGTTAGGGATGGGGGTGTGTGTTTGGTGAAACGTTAGAATGTTTTCAAGTGGTGGATACGTTAAAACGTTTTGCTTCGGTATCTTTGAATGGCATTGGATACGACATAACTGACAAACAAAGTGATTGTTCATAATACAGCCTTGCCCACCTACCAGGCTGTACGGCATATTCCTTGTTCAGTCAAAACCCTAACGTCTGCCCAATTAAACAGTGAACAAATTCTTTTTGATATTCATAGAAATGTGTGGCTGATTTTTAGTAAATATTCAAGGAATGAAACTAACAAACAGGCTCTGATCTACAAGAACAAATTGTAGCACTTCGAATATATTAGATTGGATTGCTTAGTGCAAGGCTACTTGTCCCTTGGTGGTCTCCTGATTATTTAATCATGGCTGAACACACGTCAAATGGGCGAACTACTTGCGGGGACAGCCAAGGCCCGCACAGACAATTGACTGTTTCTAGGGAGAGTTTCTCTTATTAACCTAGTCAGACTGTTAACTATCAGGGCACTTTACGCACTTTATCCTAGTCAGGCTAGTTCAGAATCAACGACCGGTGACAGAAGCATTATCTTAATTTTTTTGATCATTCACGCATATCATCATATAGATATTCTGTACAGGGTTGCTCGACGAGATTATGACTTGCGTTCGTACCAAGTCATTTCTGGCAAGTCCAAGTTTAGTCACACGTCACTTATTACAAGTCCAGATCAAGTCGCAAGTCTTTGCTAGTAATTCCAAGTCAAGTCACAAGTCACACAATTAGCGACTCGAGTCCAAGTCACGTGATTCGAGTCTACAACTCCGGTCATTTTGGCTTTCTACAACTGTCACCTGATTTCACAACGCTTATTTACTATCAAATAGAATCCATTTACTCTCCGGTCGGGGACCACCACACACTGTCACGACTCTACTAAATTGTGACGCAACTGCCCCTGACTCTGAGAAGAATATGAAACATGTTTGATTTGCCGGATTTGGCGACAACGAGGACCGACTGTCCGTTTGCAGCCTGGTCGGAAACAAAATTTGGAACACAGTGCACCATCCCGACTGCCACGGGATTGGTTTGCAAACAACACGCTATAGGGTCGGTGCAGTGTGCGCCAGGTTTCACCATTTCCCCAAAGGCTGGGAGAGGTGAGGACCCATCTGAAGCAAAACTTCTCGAAAACCATTCTCAAGGAAGACCTGACAGGGACAACTTTTGACTTAAACAAGTGCAAAAAAACTCCTTTAAATAACCAGCTTTGAAAATCCAAACCAGACTGCAACTAACTTTGCAGAACTAACATAAACATGTACCAAGTAATTTCTTGAGACTTTTCGGAAGCTATCAAAGGTAACAAAAAAAATCAAAGGTTTTAAGAGTTATATGCTACTCGTGTAATCATTTTATCGTCTTCAGCTAAAAGTATTTATTGACTAGAGACCAAGGTCTAATACATGCCCTGTACAAAATTTTGGCCCAGCTTATATACGTCAAGTGCACAAAATGGCGACAACATTTTGGTGCTATTCGTAACTTACGAAGAGGTATACTCTCCCTCGTATTTCTTGAAGAGTTAATGAACAGCAGTACTTTTGTCGCTGAAGGAACACTATTTTAACTTTAGTTCGATCAGGGAAAGGTTGTCGCTACATAATAGTGGCTCGTCGCTTATATCTGAGATTTACCTTCTACTTTCAGGGTCGCAAAGCGAAGGCAAGAGTTACTAAAATGCCTACTCTGCTGCCTCGCTTACGCGTAGACAGTGCAATCCTTACTACTGTCTATGTTTCAGACATTACTAAAAGCATACGGCGTTAAAGTAACGCTAAGGCTGTAAGGTGACAAAACGTTGTGGTGCTTTAGCAACAGGATTCACTACGATACATGTGCGACGATATAAATGGATGCTTTCGTCGTCCAACATAAATATACACGCACAATAGACGCTTGCCTTAGTGTGTCTCCTAGCTTGAACAACAAAAGCTCAGCATCTAAAACACCAAACGTACAGAATTTACCTCTTTAGGATTATGAGCCGCGATAGGCCTACGGCGTACGTTGTTGCTAGTTCAATTCTGTGCACAGGCAGTTCTAACGTTACCGATATGAAGTGCGTATACCTAAACGTACAGTCGTGCCGTGTAATGGAAGTGCGTTAACTTTTCTTATTCTGCATATGGGTATATATGTATTCACTAAATAACGTTAGAATTGCCTGTGGTTCTATGCACACCATACGTGCACAGGCAAGCTTTATGAATGGCTTAATGTTAGAGAAGTACACGCAAAGAAGAAACGACTGGTTGGTCGAGACACTGCAAATTTGGACCTAACTTTGCCTCCATGGATGGACATGCCGCCATTTTGACCTTGGTCTCTAGTCAATAAATACTCTTAGGTCTTCAGTAAAAAGTGTTTCCTCTATTTTAGTGGCAATATTTTATACCTCTAATCGTCAGAGCCACTGTTAGGTGCTTTAGGATTGCCAGTTCGAGTAGCTTGAGCGGCTTGAGCCATCGTTCGTTTACAAAATCGTCCTCAAAACGTCATACCCGGAGCCGGCCGTAGCTAGCCCAGGTGGTCTACTGGAGCAGCAAGACGCGTTTTACGGCACACGGTAAGATGGCTACACATGTAATAGACTAGCCGTCCGGCAAATCTGTCCCTGTAATAATGGAAAAGGGACCACAACACTTTCCACAGCAGACAGACTGGGAGTTATTTCCAATTATAACAACTCCTCTGTCAATTCACAGTTAATAAGCTCTTATATATTACATTTGGTGCCGTTTGAAACGGTTTTTAAGTCTCTTATAGTTGTAACTGGGAGCCTACCGTTGACCTTCAGTGCGACTGAATTAAAGAAACTCGGTACCACAATTGCAGCAAACCAGCTTTTTCTTCAGCCGGCGTCAGTTGAGTAAATGTCAAGAATTGAAGCGATTACAACTTTCTGTCTTTTCGTGCAAATAAAAAGACTTTAAGAGGTAAAATACAGAATTTAGAATGGATAAATTAGTATATTAAATACTTATTCAGCTAAATCATTGCATGTGATCAAATCCACTTCAATCATGTATTTATTATGCATTTCAACACACTGTTAACTTTTAAATCAAATGATAAAATTTCATGTAATTCGGCGTTATATATAAGTCACGCATAAACGACTGACAGTGCTTCGTCATTTCAGTATAAACGTGCGTCTCTGAAAGATAGTTAGATACATCAAAGATACATTTTAACGCTGAAATATTGAAAGCATTTTCCTCAGACTTTACCAAGGCATCATCACGTACCACTGGTATTTTATATGAAGGTTTTCAAAGTGGCACTCAGAACTCCAAGTTTCATCGCCGACGTTACCAAAAGGATAAGATTGCCCATACTTTGAGTGACCCTTGAAGCTTCATAGGTCAATACAAGGAAAAGTGTTAAAATCTTGAGTGGAAGCTTTATATGTGTTTCTTTTCATTAATTATTTTATTATTAACTAGTTAATAGTATCACGCAAAAGGAAAACAGCAGGCAAGTTACATGATGGTGTATATTTCTTTCCTGAAAAACAAAGATCCTTTAGTTTCTTTGAGTAAATGTTGAAACATTCACATCGATGCTCATGAAACTTTTTCACTCATTGTTACACAGGAGTGCCTTGACGGGTTTTATTTCTAAAACACGAGGATCGGTTTTAACCACATAATCAGTTGATGGAACCGGTTTTCATTACGGTCTACTGTATCCTCCCGAAGCAGGCGATGTGGGGGAATTCTAAAACAAATGTACTATTGCAATTTCTTGCAGTATAACGGATTCGTTCGATCAGCTTGGCACCACGATATAGGTTTTTGGTGAATTTTCCGTGACGGCCCGGGCAGATGCATATGATACGCGATAACAATGTAAGCACTGTAGTTATTGATATCTATCGTCCTATTCACTCAGTAAACCTCTTGTTGTGTCTTAAGCAGCCAACGAGGGACTTGTTATGTATTTTTCATCATGCAAAATAGCCGCCAGCTAGAAGTTTTTAGGCAGCGCTTTAGCATGGCTCAAACTAGCAGTAACACTGTATTCAAAAGGGTTAAAAAATCAGTCACATGACTTGTACGTAAGTTCCAGGTTGATTATAACGACCAGAGTCACGAGACAAAAAAGAGAACATAGGCTTGAAAATCGATCATTACCATTGGAGCCATCCTTGCAACATTCTCACAAATTTACGATTATTTTAAAGTTCAAGTAGGGCTACTAAATAAAAGCAATAGGACTTTGGAAAAAGTAATTCCTATAAACCTATCCCACTCGTTTACTCATTGTTCAAGCAAGGGTGATTCGGTGGTCATGATGAATCTAATGCATTAGTCACAGTAGATCTGGTACCAACAGAAATGTTTGTATTCCTCCGTCAAGAGTATTATCATGCTGTTAGTATCTGTGTTGATCTCATGATTACAAAGATACCTGTCTTGAGTAGAGCATACCATCCTTAGTATTTAAATAAGAATTGAACTGGCTCGAAATCGGCCAAAGTCGAACTTCCAAATGTCAATTCAAGAAGATAACAAAACAGTCTAAACTTTAGTTTTGTTTCTCCATGGCCACTAAATACGTTTACTGTATACGCCTTATATTCTGGAAGGATGACCGACAGATACACTATATTATAGGGCTTACAAATAATGAACGGGTAGAGGGCGGCTGCTGGTAATTGATAAATTAAGTGTATTGAGCCATGATTATCAACAACGTATAGTGAACATTTTTTCGTGTAACCATAAGCAATGAGTATTTTAATAAGAGCAAAACCTCTTTATTGGTTCTTTGTTTCCATTGAAGGTGCGGTTGTATTCACCACTATCACTGTTATACTTGCAAATATATAGATGTAACTTTACAATTGACGAATGTTACTTTCTTTACATATGCTCTAGACAAAATGTAACAGAATATACAAGAAAACTGAAGAGAATACAACTGCAATGTATGACTTTTGTATGGTAGGAGGTAAGAGATCCATTCTAATCTTACTCCCTTCCCCTCCACACCCTCTCCCTGGAGTTATTTGGAAATATTATCAATAGTTTGTATGTTACAACAGGTCACGGTGTGACATTCGTATTCACCACAATTTGTCTAGTAAGAAGCAGGGGCGTAGCTAGGATGAAATTTTTAGGGGGGCCTAGATACCAAATGGGGAGTCACGGCATTGATCGCGGTCCTTAATTCTTACAAATTTGATTAGGACACACACAATTTCTGGAAACTAGCAAATATCTGGAAGACCAGCCCCCCCCCCAGCCCCCCCCCCCTCGTAGATACCGCCTGGTAAGAAGGCAAAGTAAGATGTACATTAAAGGGTTTGGCCACCAGTGATGTGTCTATTTTCTTATTACCGTATACGAACCAATTGCTGAGCAAACCATGTGTGAACATTTTCATACTGTATTCCTTCTATTGCACCAGATTAAGTAGCCCGCCCTCAGTCTATGTCCTGGCTATCAACAACAGCTTTCCCTATACAGTGAGCATGTTAAACATGCCAGAATTTCTTGTATTAAACATTTAAGGCAGACGCGATCCCATGCTTCTGACTATATTTGCACAGTCTCAAGTGAGACCAGCAGGGCAGGAGATAACAGTAGCCATTTTTCCATAACCTAACTACTCACTGCCTTTGTCGAGAGTCCGTAGCCACCTCCCCCACACACATACACCAAAAAAAAAGGAAAAACAAAACACGGCTGATTCCTAGAAGCTGATGGTTGTCTGTAGCGGATACCAGAATAGAACACTATGAAAATATTCGTTACTCAAACTTGTATTTAAATGTCATCATTTGGCAAATTATGCATGACAACCTATGATCTCACTGAAGAAAATGCAGGGCATCGTCTGTCTGTGGTGCATTGGCACACGGACCACCACCCCCCAACCCTCCCCCCCCCCAAAAAAAAACGGTTCTTCAGTGGAGTGCCGGTTTCCTACGTAGCAGGTTGAAGGGCATATTCCTTCTTCGGCTTTAACCCCTAAAACTTGCATAGGCAAACACCACAAAAATTCTTTTGATATTCATAGAAATGTGCAGCCCCGAAGGTTGATTGCTAATACTGAATTTTGAAAAGCATGAAGCATATGGTCCAGTAATACGTCATACAGTAACCTGACCGTTCCCTCCCTCCACACAAGCCAGTGAGCTACAACTGGAAAAAAGGCCGTGGTCGTCTCGACTTGAACCAATTGGTTGGAAACTGGGACGTTAAACCTCATCTAACCTAACCTAACCCTCCCTCCACACATATGCCGCTGTCCCTGAGTGTAGAACTAACTCCCTGGTAGTAGCAGTCTCACTGTAAAAGTTTTTTTGCAGCACTTTTAAAATCGGACTTCTAAGGTTTATATCTAGTTTTCAGTTTTACGACGGGCTGCCGGAGCAGGCACACTCACATGCTAAATTTATAAGTAAAACAGCATGGATTATCGGATAGTATGTAGATCCTATATTATGGTAATCAGGTTTGGGTCCAAAACAAGACTCAGTCTTCTTTCCTATGGCGGACGATTTTGGAAAGTCTTTAACAGGGGCTGAGAGACTAGAATCCGCTCCGCAGGGTCGTCCGTGGGCAGCCATCCGTCGAAAGCCGACATTTACAGTGAACATTGAACGTGCATGCAGATGTTTGCACTGAATTTAAATACACCTTCACTTTGCGACATCTTGAATACGTGGAGCAGGTCGGGAGGCTCTCCTAATCCGCTTCAGTTTGAAAGAATGGGATGTTCCGTCTTATTATTAAGGTAGGCTCATTAGAAAATGGGCACCGACCATTGGAGTATCACGCCCTTAGTCAGAAAAGGTACTGGAGGGGGTGAGAAAGTATTGGGGCGAAATGTATTATTTTTTAAGAGGCCAGGTCGAGATATACTTAAATGCATTAAGACAATGATAATTTTTTTTATCTTCTATGTGGCAAAGGTTTATTATTAAACCTCTATATTGTTGTTGTACAGTGGGGATAGTCTCTGGGATCGTAAATGCCAAAGACAGAATAGTGTGCTTTCATTCCTGAAATAAATACTGACAGCTGCTAATGCGCAAAGTCTTAGATCGATGACATAACGAAAAAGAATAAACTGGCCGTTCATCTAAAATATTTCCCTCTTTGTTGCGTAAGAATAGCCTTGTCAGATATCAACGTGTTTATTGAATAAAGGGCTGCCAAGCTGTCAGATTTGATGAGGAAATTATGTAAATTACTTGCGCACTCGACACCTAAGGAACTAAGATTACAAGGGGCACGTTCTTCGGTATGATTCCCTGCCGTTAAAAAGAGAGGGTGAAAGTGTTAAATTTTACATTTAGTTCACAGTATGTGAGATTTGGTCCGTTCCTTGGCCTTTGAACCCTTCTAGAAGTTATCAACAGGTACCCTTGACATGAGAGTTCCAGA